>BMAV01021020.1:0-133021 GCA_019973955.1 Trichonephila inaurata madagascariensis | reverse complement strand
TTTTCTTTTCCAAAATTATTACTTTTTATTAATGCTTCTTCGTTTTTTTTTCCATTTTAGCTTTGAACTTTGTCGATGTTTACACAACTCTGGCTTTTTGTTTACAAAATATCTTAAAAAGGAAATAAGAAAATGCATGAAAATGGACCTCGACAATTTTGTTTCTATTTGTGAAAAAATTCTAAAAAAAAAATAAAATTAAATACGCATATCATTCTTAATGTATAAATTTACGTTAAAACAGTATATATCAAATTATTTAATTTTAACAATTTTTTTGTTTATATAATGCCATAACGAAAACCTTTTATCTCTTTTTAGAAAATTTCCTCAAAGTTCTTTTCAGAGATATCTGTGTATATTGGGGTGTTTTTTAGTTTCAGATTTATTGCTCCTAAAAATGTACATTTATTATGCCCACCAAAAAAAAAGGAAAACGTGCTTTCTCGTCAGTTAATTTCCTTTCACGAAATGTTAATTTCCAGCAAATCAGGTCACAAAGGTAGCAGAAACGTGGGCTACTTTAGTTTTCTGGATGGTGAATTTCGTGAGTTTAAATATATGTTGCAAGAAAGAACGGTGAATGATTTATTGGTTATTGCTACAACTTTATATATTCATCATGTTTATGAGAGGGATGGCAGAAATATATAAAGATTGATATTGCCAGTTCAGATAACGTCTACATCATTACGCGGCTTGTCTATTCCGGTTTCATAAGATACGCAAAGAGAGAAAGAGAGAGTTTGCGTGTGTGTGGGGCTTTGGCCGGCCCGTAATTTTAACCCCTGGGCGTGACGAGAACAACCAAAACTGCCCTCCTTCCCAAACCCAATTATACAAGGGTGGACCTTTGAACCTCTATAGATTTAACCCCTTAACTGCCGAAAAAAAAGTTACCTGTTCAAGTGCCAACTTTTTTAAAAATAGGCAGGGAACATTATTGATGGGGGAAAAGGGCACAAAATGAAAAAATTTCTGATACAAATGAATCCATCCCAAACATTGTGAAAGTCAATTTACTATATTCCAAAGCGTTCGGAATAGTGTTACTAATAGTAGCTCAAAGAAAATATTTAATTTTGGACGTGTTTTTGCGTCCGGGGGACTAATCTTTGGGATAGTGAGACGGATATACACGCCGGTAGCAGTTAAGGGTTTCACACGCCTCAGCCCCTCAACACGGCGGATCTTCAGTGGCATCAGGCCAAACTTTGACAAGGGGGTACAATGTGTTTCCAAAAAAAAATCGGCGGCGTTTGTAATTTTTAGAACGATCGGGAGCCCGGTGAGTATCACTTTAACGAACCGCGATAGATTAACATGCATCAGCCTAACTATACGACAGTTCTTAAGAGGTAAACAGGGCTCAACCGCCGATACAAAAAACTGTGGCCCAGTTTGACTCTAACCATTTCGGCTACCTCAGCTACAATATTTGCCCTTAAAACTAAGCCTGGTAAACGAAAATGTTTCAGTAATATACACTACTAAACTCATATATGCTATTTAGTTTTTTTTTTAAGAAATCGAAAAAATTTTCTGCGAAGAATAAACACAATCGAACGTTTCAAGTAAATTATGCTGCTGTAGTTGCTAATGCCACTTGACTGACAGTTAAGTAAACTATTATGTCATTCAAGATATAAATACTAATTCGAGATAAATCCTTACAAAAAACAAAAGGCATTTACGTATGATACCGTCAATCAATTTTATCAGATCAAAAGACGTCGCCAAAGGCCGTGAAATGCGGGTAAATAGTTAGAAACCACGTCCATGTTCGACCACAATAATAACGATGACAGCCTTTGGCAACATTTTAATACTACAAAGATATCAAATTAATATTTTTTTTAATTAATGAAATTGGTTGACGGTTTAATACGCAAACACCAATAAAAATTGTCAAAACGAATAAAAAAGTGTTTCCGTAAAAGCAATGAATGTTTTTTTCGCATTAGTGAACAGGTCAATCAAGATAGAAACATTAATCTGAAACAAAGCCTTACAAAAAAAAAAAACAAAGTTCCTTACGTTTTATACCATCGACTAATTTCATTAGATCAAAAGACGTCACCAAATCCCACGATATGCAGCCAACAGTGGAAACCCCGCCCATGTTCACGCCAATAATAATCATGACAACATTTGGCGACGTTTTTTGATTTAGTTAAATGGGCTCAATTGATGACGGTCACATGATAAAGACAAACAGGTGTTCTCGATCGAATTCAAAACAGATATCGTACTAACTGTACATGTTGTTCAATTCGTAAAACTTGAGTAAAATTTGAAAATTTATAATTTTGTAAAAATATTCAAGTGTTATAAGAAAAAAATTTCTTCGAAAGATTTTAAATAATAATAAAAAAAATTATTTTATGCATGTACGTTTATATAAAATGCATTTTGCCTACCTATGTGCATTATTGTTGTTGACAAATTTGTATATTTTAAGAGAAAGATTTTGAAAAGATCAAAAGTTGGCAATAACGAAGCGCGTGAACTGATTGGAAACGCATTACTGCTTTTATCGTGTGACTATGATGTCGCATGAGTTTTTGAGCTGATTGGCTAAAAACACGTGGTTATCATTATCATGAGACAAAGACGTCACATGAATCGAGTCCATTGCTCGACGGTATAATAAGAAAATACCAATACAAAATGTAAAAAAAGATTTTAAAGAATGTTTTCGGTAAAGCAATCAGGGTGAAAAAATAAAAAAATATATTAAAATTCAAGAATAATTTTTTTTTCCTTTCTTTCTTTCTTTTTGTTGTTGTTGTGCAGTTGGCTGAATATAAAAATTAGTGCGTGATTAACGAGCAGTTGCCTCCTGGTGTACTTTGCTTTCTTTCAAAAGCTGTATGCAAATCCATTAGTCTATAACGACAATAAGACAATGATCGCTTAGAGGTTTCTATAAAAATGTAACCATTTATTTTAAAGGTTATGTAGCGTTCATTTAGAGCATAATAATTATGAGACAATGCTTTCCTACTCTAATAAGTACGTAAAGCACCAGTAAGTAAATAAAACACATCATTATGCATACAAATTCCATACTCTGATCGTACGAATTATTTTTCGAGCATCCCAAATGGAAATCCTGCATCATCCAATGGAAAGTATCATAGACTATCATTTTAATTAAGAGCAACAAAAAGATAAATGTTTCCTGGTGCATCTCATTGCATTATTCGCAACATCTTGGGTTTAACAAAAAACTATGAAATTTGCCGTATACGATGATGTTTTAAGCTTCGAAGAGTCTTAAGCTTTCTTGCTATATCATTTTGAGGTAGCGGAAGTACCGAAGCGTCCATCAAGTGATACAATCGGATCAAGTGAAAGAACTTCAAGGGTGTGTAAGTTGTTGATAGTAGTTACTCAGCCATCGAGAAATAATTTATCGGTTATCGCGTGCGTGCAATCATCTTACCAAAACGATTATCGATGACACTTTTTTTTTGTTATTGTTCAACAGGCATACATTTTTACTCTCACACGTGCATGCTAGCGTTTCTCACTTCTATCTTTCCTAATCTGCTCTGATCGTTTTTTGTCTTATCAATTGTTATTGATTCTGAAGACCTTCGCTTTGAATCTATATTGCACATTATGAATTTTCTCAGCGAAGTCTCTTGAAGATGAGATTTTAAATATTCAGACTGATATTGTATTAAAATCGCGCGGGCTTAGTGAAAATATTTGGAATCTGGCCGCATATAAAAAAAATTTCCATTTTGAAACATGAAATCTTACAAATTAAAATTCTGATTCAGTTCTATATATTTATGTGATTCGTATTTTTCCCAACAATGCACAATTAAATCGAGAATCAGATTTCGACTTAACAATAGCAATCTCGAAGATGCTATAAGATTTGGAATATCATCTTACAAGCCTGACTTTAAAAAACTAGTGGATAATATGCATTGCAAAAAATCTCAATAAATCTCATCATTATCACTATTTTGAATTTTTCGTTACCTGCGTAGTATATTGTTTATGATGCTTATGACTGCAATAAAATAAAGAAACATTAAGAATCGTTACACTTTTTTTTTAGCTGCACCCGCCAGAAACTTCCTGTTTGTCAGATGTGCCCATACGGAGAATAGGGTTAAGAACCCTTAATCTACAGTTTACGAAAACAATACGGTAAATGATAATGAATGAACAATGATGTATGATAGTTCATGATGGGGCTTAGGCGCATTTCTGTGCTCCCGCTCGTGATTGGCTGGCTATAGCCAATCCCGTGGCTGAATTAGCTAGGCCCCGTTCGTTCGCTGGATTGGACGGGAGGTTCAGTTCTATAGCCACCACGATCGCCGGATCTCACACCGTAGGATTTTTTTTTCGTATGGGACCATTTCAAGGAATTGGTGTATGGAGGCTTAGTGACTTCACAAACGGACTTTGTTGCTCGTCTGCATGTTTTTCGAATTTCGGTGAACATCTTGAGGTTGGACTTGTGCAGTCATCCATTCACGGCATACTCAATACGCTCAGTGGACACTTTGAACAGCAGCCTTTATAAATATTTTTAAATACTGCTGTTGATGTGTTCAATACGGCTATGACGACATACTTTGTACTTCTTACTCTTCTCGTAAACTATGGATCGTACAGGTACAATCTTTGGGCAATTTTTGTGCACTCCCAACAAGGAATTCGGTAGTGCAGAGTTTGGGTGTTATTTTTAGGGCACTTTGTATTCGAGCTAATTCGAGTTAATTTAATTTAAATTTACATTGCAATGTGAAGAACCACGAGGGTTATTGACGTCATAATTTTAAATCGCAGTCAAGTGACGAGGATCCCACCTGAATTGGTAAACCATCTCCAAACTTCTACACCACGCCAAAGGGATGGATTTGAGACTAGACATATCTCACTAGAAACAACCCCTCTACAAGGCGGGTCTTCAGTAGCATTAGATTACAAACCCACGATTCAACAACATTCGCAACGGATTTGCGATCATGACCACTAAGCTATCGTGGTCATACATCTTAAAAAGAGAAGGGATCTTAGAGAAGATCGGGGTAACAGTGATCTGAAGCGAAAATGAACGGAGAAACATCATGCGCGAACTTTTTGAACAAAAATACCAGAAAACTAGGCTTTTGTGACCAACAGCTTTTTAATTTAAACCGAATCTAAATATTTCAAATATATCGGTTTTCCAGAAATATATTATAAGCAAGTTATACATAAAAGTATTCACTTGTTAAATGTGTGTGTCCTTAGATTAGTCAAGTCGAAATCTAGGCCCCCCACAATGGTAAAAGCCCCACGAAGCTATTTATGTATGCTATGTAGCTATTAACAAGACCTGCAATAATTTATAAAATAAATTGAATGCTTCAATAGTGTCATTTTTTTTTCAATATTTGGACATTCAAACACTCGATACAAAGGAGAACAAATATACTACATTATTTTTAGAAAAAACAGTAATTTAGATAGAAGAAAAATTCTATAAAAAATAAACAATATATATACTATTTTACCTTTACAAAATAGGCTAATAGGAACATACAAAACTATATGATGTATATTTTTACATTACTTTCCACCGAGTTATATCCGACGAAAAATAAATTGATCAACGATCAACCAATTCATATAAAGAAGTTATACTCGTAGAGGTTACTAATTAGATAAATAACTTAACTCACAGTGGCACAACAGCCCATAAGGACCAAGGCCAACCGTGCCCATCGCAGTATACGTGACCTTGGGCCCCTGAGGTGCATGAGCAGATGTTCTGATCAGGTGGTCAGTCTGACGTGAAACCTCTAGTGTTAAATTCCTAAGCAAGCTTGGTACCTACTTATCGACCCACTGGAGGTATGAAAGCCACTGAGCTTAATTAGATAAATATTTACATAATTATAATAATAAATGAGTTAATTATTTACATAATTACCAGCCATCCGAAATATCAACAAAAAGGGGAAAAAAACTTACCAATGGTTTTCTCTGGAATTACATTTTTTTCGATTTGCAAAAGTGTTCATAAGCATTAAATTTCTGAAAACTCACGAAAAATCAACATAAGCGTTGAAATTCTTTCGAAAATTGGACGAAAAATTAACTTTTAAAGAAAAATCTTCGTTATTTATTTATTTATTTATTGTTCTTTCAGATGCCCTTTATCGTGTTCAAATCAACACCCTCTTTATAATCCAGCCCACACGATTGTGCGGGTTAGACATTCTTAACCCTGAAGACCCACATTATTTGTATCCTTAAATATTACACTCTTCTGGTGATTAACACTATATTGACCCCAATGATACTGGAAAAAAAATTAAAGAACTTTTGCTACCCTTCTGGAATGTTGAGGGTTTCAGCACAAATGTACGGACTGGGTCTTAAAGGGATACACAACTAGTCTAAACAGAAAATCAGAAACACGACATTAGCATTGCCTTTCAAAATGGTAGATACAAGAAACCAAGGTGTTTATCTACTTTCGGAACCATAATTTTGAAATTATAATGAGTTTATATATGAAATTATAATATGAGTTTATATTTAGGGTCACTTGAATTAGCATATACATATAAAAATCTTTTAAGAATATTAATACAGGAACAAATTATTTAAATGCTATTTTTTGGGGAAATAAAAAAAGTCTTTCCATTCTTTTTTTATAAAAAAATGCTTCCGTAATAATAGTATCTTGCCTATACGTGAAGCTACGACCGCTGTACTGAACCTGAATTACGATTTTTATATATTTTTATTTCTATTTATTGAATTTAGATAGTGAAAAGTGAATCAGAGTGAAAATTAAACTAAAAAAATTTTGGGTATTTAAATTTAAAACTTAAAATATGTGAATTTTTCATAACTCCTGGTTCATGCTTTGTAGGGAATTCACAGCTATATATTGGCAAAATATTGTTTTTATTGAAGTATTTTTCATAAAAGTATTTCCGTTCTGAAGATATGTCATTTGTTTCTTCATTTTTTGACAAAAGTAGTTCTTAATAGTTCTTTAAAAGTTTAAATAGTTCTTATTGTAATACTTTCTTAAGACATTTTTATATGTATATTCTAATTCAAATGACAACATATAGAAAAGAATAAGGTATTATGGAATAGTTGGGTTATATGGGATATAGAGGTTTTGGCTCTGTTTGTAGCTGCTAATGCGTGGGAAAACCTTGAAGTGAAAGGCCCCCTTTATATTTCAGCGGGGCGACCATTGTGTCGCCATACCCCCTCCCAAGGCGGTGTTTTGGATTTTAAAAAAGTTTTTTTAAGTCTTTTTTTCGCTATTTAACCCGGATTTTGCGCTTTTGGGATATTTGATAATTTCACAAATTTAAAAAAAAAAAATTTTTTTTTAAAATTTAAAAATAAAATTTAAACAATTTTTTGACAAAAAAACAAGAAGACCTTTTTTCCAAAAATTCCCGTTGTAAAAAATGCTTCGTAAAAATATTTCCACAGAGGCTAACTAGAATTTTTGAAATATATAACTTTGAAGGGGGTTTATCCATGTTTTTCGACAAAGAGGGGGGAAATTTTGAGAAAAAAGTGCCGATAATTGTTTAAAATGGTTGAACTCTGAAAATAATGTAATTTTTAAAATAATAGTTGAGCCCCTGTAAAAGGGCTGACATACAGGCAAGTATTTTTATAATAAAAGCATTTTTCACAAAAGGAGTATATTTTAATAAAGGTTTTTTGTTTAATTTTTGCCCAGTACTTAAATAATTTTTTTTCAAAATGTCCTTTAAAAAATTTTATACATGTATTTAATCTAAATAATAAATATCAGAAAATATCCATTTATGGCCTTTTTTTAAAAACAGGTTCCAACGTAGGATACCTTAAATATTTTTATCCTAAAGCCCATTTCTTGAACATTGAAATTAAGTATAAAGTACAGTAAAAGAAATGTAATTTGTAATATGTGTCAAACCCTTTTATAAAATTTTTCCCTTTAGAAAAATTATTTTTTCCGTGGGGTCTCGGATTATAGTATCCCAGATATTTAAAACCGACACATTCTATTCTGATGTATCATTTGTAATAGATTCCATGCCATCCACTAAAGAATCATGAAACTAAGACACTGAATGTATCTTCTGTAACAGAAAATTTTCCAAAGATTATTGAAGGCAAATTTGAATTCAATGGTTCAGTTGTTTTCTATGGGCTCCCCTTGAATGTATTGAACTGTGAATTTTGTTAATAAATCCGAAACAGAAATGGCTTTCAAGTATTCTTAAAAATCTGGCTTTTATAGTTAAAAATAACTAGGTTTTATGAAGTTTTAGTTAGTTTTTCAATGTGATTAAAACACTTATTCCATATTACCCCACTATTTCATAATACCTTCCATTTATCATTTTTGTTTAAAATAAATTTTTATAACAACGAAATAAATATTATTTTTCTTGAAATGTGACAATTCCTTGCAATAATTTATAGTATATATCCAACATGTGATTTTGGAGATTTTGCTCAAAAAATCAGTAAAGTTATTTTTAAAAATGTAAGTGGTATTTCATAAAGCCCGACTCTCATATACTCCAAAAACATTTTTCACTTATGCGCTTTTGAAAATCACTGTTTCTAATATAATCATTCACCCCCAAGAAAGTACTGTAAAAACAGTGTAAAACTCGCAATGAAACTAAGTGCTGAACTTTTTATCTAGAACAGGAGTCGGCATCCTCTTAGCTCTGCCGTGCCAAACTAATCTACCAATATGATTCAGCGTGCCACACAGTAGGACATGTTTGAAACATTTCGATTACCGCGATAATGCATGCAGAGTTGGAGAATAGAGGTCAATAATATAGATATATTTACAGTTTTCCTTCCTTCCTCAGTGGCACGACAGCCAAGGGTGGTCCTTGGCCTTATCAAGAAGCCTTTTCCAGGCCAGCCTTCTTCCTTCTAGTGTTCTCCAATTCCTAGTTCTTATAACTAGGAGATCTTTTTTCTATGACATCGATTTATCTGAGATTTGACCTGACCTTTCTTCTTGTGCCATTTGGTTGAGCATTGAAGACTTTTTTAGTGGTGCGGTCTTCGTTCATTCTTATAACGTGACTTGTCCATTTAATTCGTTGTATTTTGATGAAGTTAACAATGTATCGGATTCTTCATATGATCGATAGAGCTCTAAATTTGATCATCTCGCCATATTCCATTATCCTGAATTCCTCCAAAAATGAATCTTAAAATCTTCCTTTCGTATATACTTATCATGTTCTCATCTGTTCCAGACATGGACCAAGTTTCACATGCATAAGTTAATACTGATTTTAAAAGACTTTTATACAATAAAATCTTTGTTTTTCTTTTGATTAAATTTGATTTCATATATTTTCGTATTCCATTAAGACATCTATTAGCCATAGTAATTCTCTTTTGGATTTCAGTAGTATTTGCAGTTTTATTATGTATTAATTTTACCTCATTTTTATTGATATTTCTTAACATAAAAATAAACAGCATAAAATATATTTATATTTTCAACACAAATTTTAAAAAATTAAAATTGTACACATATTAAGAATTTTTAAACAAATTTTTTTAAACAAGAAATTAACAACGTAAAATAAAGTTTTTTCTTTCACTATATTTAAAATAAAAAGATAAATAAACATTTTAATGCGAACCCACCGCTATATTTTCATATCACAAAATCAGGGGTATATTTTGTGACTTTCAATGTCATACGATTCTTAGCAATCAATTGTTCAACAATTTCTTAACATAAATTTTTTTTCAAAGGGGAAAAAGTTTTTTTTTTGAATGAAAATTTCAGGTGTTTTTTGCTGGAGAAAACTTAAAAACGCAGTTTCCCGCAATGCTCGGGGTTTGAAACCCTGAAAAATGAATCAATTTTCCCGTAACAATGTTAATCTTAAAGCTTGTTATAAGTATGAAAAACACCTCAAAAATTTGGGGTTAAGTTGTTACAAACCCAAAAGCTTGAAGGATTTTAAAATTGTTACAAAAAATTGACCCAAAATTCTCCAGGGCCTATCTCTCGAGATTCATAAAATGAATTTAATTTAAAACAATCACAGATATTTCGCAAACTTCTTTCCAAAAAAGGGGAAAATCAAAATATTTTTTTAAATGTAAAGTTTCGTACAATGTTTTGGGCCCCATACAGGGTTTGCAAAATGTAACTTATATTACTTTTCAGAAACTTGGTAAATAATTAAAACACAGATGTTCCAAATCTTCATTGTATTACTTATTTTCCAAAGACAAACCAGAGCTGGTGGAGTTGTATACATAAAATAAGGGGAAAGACAACTTATGTCAATTCAGAGATGGATGTAGCATCAAATACTACTGAATCATTTGGGTTTAATGAGTCATGTATCGAAGAAATTTGTGCAGCAAAATGTAGAGCAGAAAATGAAAAATAATTCTAATGGTTACTATTTATATTTCACCAAATCAAAGTGTAGAGAAAATTATCGAATTCATTCACAAAACTTAAGTTGGTACGAATAATTTTATATGACAATACTGATATCCCCTTGTTTTTTATTCACCAAATTAATCTCTGAAATAACGTTACAAAATTTGAAGTTATCTCTTCCATCGTGTGGTCGTAAGCACACACAGGCTTTTTTTTTTACTTTGATATGTAGAACCAAACGCGGGAAGTAGAATATTGTTACATAGATCCAAGAGTTCGGGGATTTTATGCAAAACAATCACAAAGAAAATAAACATTTCTTTAAGAGCGATGCGAATTTATTATCAAAAGTCCAATCCTTTAAATACAGGATTCAGCAGTAATATTCACAGAGTAAATCTCCGAAGGTCTTCACAACTTCAAAAGCACTCAAACATAATTGCCAATGTTTAAAAATACACGTATGTAACAGATTATTCACAAACACAGCCAAGCTAATCGCTAGTCAAAACAATGTTCACTCCTCGCTGGTTTAATCCAGACTCATCGCCGTACCGGCGAGCATCTTTATTTATAGGCACGACAGAAACTTCCAGAAATATAACCGCTCGTGTCATTGAACGTGACACTAGTGGAGAGATCCACTACTTTCTAGAAGATTCCAGAGGGTTCCGAACACACCAATATGGTCGCCAATGACGCCAAAATGGTCTCCAAAATCGCCAAATTGACTGCCAACTTGGTCGCCAAAAATGATGCCAACTTGGCTCTACCACCAAGATTTCGCAAAGTTCTCATTGAATCGAACATTATAACGTAAGGTGCTTGTGAGTAGCACAATTTTAACATGAAATAAATATAACATAGAGTAATATAAATGCATTTAACGCTGAAATACAAATTATTTACTCGATTTACACAAAATTCGTAACACTATATACAATTTTCTCTCTCTTCCAACAATTAAATCTCTCCAGCAATGACATACAATAATTTACAAATCGATGTAAATTTATCTTTGGGGTTATCTTTCAGATATTTTCGCAATTCCGTAAATGTCCATAATTCTGAAAATGCTTGTCAAATAAAGTGCATTACAAATTTATCATCCAATCAAATATTGAGAAATTTGTAGAGTAGTGACGAGTGCCACTGAGAATGGTTGCCTGATCTAGGATATTGCAGACATCAAACGCAAAAGCGAAAGCTACTGCCGATATGATTGATAAAACGAAGTTTCAAAAAACTATCCACCCAATCCATTGGTTTGATGATTTTTATAAAAAAAAAATGAAAACCTTCCATCCCCAAACCGTCAGAATTGTTTTTTTTTAATGAAATCGATCGACAGCTGGGTTTCGGGTCAATGAATGACAAAACCGCCCACATCATTATTCCCTGCTCAGCAGCCCCTGAAGTCTATCTCAGGTTCAGATCAACCCTTCTTCGCTAAGCACCAAATAAATCCCGATTTCGCATCAGAGAGACTTGGTAAATTCATCTCAAACACTGATAACACAAAATACAGGAAGATGAAAATTCGGCATTATAAAAAAAAAAAAAACTTGTGGATACAAAATCTTAATCTCAAGATTACTTTTAGAGAAAAAAAAAGAGTTACACAATGTACGGCCATTATCAAACGGAAAATTAAAAAAGTTTAAAATTATATTATTATATATGATGGGTAAGGTATGAGAGACCTTGACATTTCATGCGGTTCTCCTAAGAAACTAGATCTTGTATTAATTGATATTAACTTATTTAGACAACAATAATTTGAAAATTTATAGAATTAAAAGAAGAATGGTACAAATATTAATATTAGTGGTTTCTGGTAGTCATAACCAATTGTTATATATTTAAAGAGATAGAACACCACCCCTAGTGAAAAAAGACAACACTTCCATGTGTTACCTGTTATCTACACCAAAACTATTGTCATAATCATATTGCTCGTAAAAAAATGATTGTGCGTTTGGCAAACTTGTACCATATTAGCAATCAAAAGTCGTTATTATTATAATTGTTACCACTGGTACTAAATATAACATTTCCTGTTTATTTCCACATATTCAATAATTACTTTCAAGCAAAGAAACTATAACTACACTGCTCAAAAATATTACGGGAGTACACGTACTTAACTAAATTATGCAAATATTTCTTCTGATACCTATCGTAAAACAAAAGATTCATCGTCTAAAGCATGCTTGTCTAAAGAGCGGCCCAAAAGCCTTTAAAAAGCGGATCAAACGCAAATTATGAAAATATTTAAACTTAAAAATTTTTATTAAAAAAATAAATATTTGCGATATTTTTTATATATAATCGATTCGTTGACATTTATTTTGAAATAAATTATATAAAAACATTTTAGTATGCCATAAATTTACGTTTTCAATTATGTGAATTAAGGGCCAAATTTTTGAAAGGGACAAATTTGAATGCAATATATTGCATTGTATTTTGATTTCTAATTTTTAAGCTTTCTTAAAGTAGAATAATTCATTTCATTATATGAATTTTGCTTAAAAATTAAATTGGAATTTTTTCTTTACGAGTTTTATAAAATTTTTCCTACCCATAATAGATTCCTAATTTTCAAATTATATTTAACCCCTAAGCGGTCTGCACTTAAAGTCTTGCCATTCTGGAATGCTTCAAAATGCACACATATTTTTTTGCTTTCAGGCGAGGTTCTCAAAGGCAGTTGAGCCGTATTTTTAAGAATGCGACTCGGCCGCTTTTGGGAACCTTGCTTGAAGGCAGAAAAAGCATCCCTTGAATGGCGGAATTTTACGTGCAGACCGCTTGGAGGGTTAATGTCTTCACCTTTTGGCAGCACTTATATTTGTGAACAATAATTTTCAAGAATGAAGCATACAAAAAAAATTAAGACAAAGATCACTGACAAACATCTTAAAAATGCATTAAAAATTGCAACCTCGTCTATTGAACCCGATATCGATTTATTTGTTCAAGAAAAGCAAATTCATCAATCTCATTGATTTGAATTTTTTCCATCTTTACCGAAATCCAAACTAAATTATACGAAACTTTTACAATTTTAAAATAAATATGTACTTATACATATCTCATTCAAATTTTAAAAAATAATAAAAAGACGTTAATTTATTTTAATAAAACTACATAGAGTTAATTTTTAATTCAATTTGTTAACAAAAAAATATATACTGTATGAGTGGCCAGTAAATTTATTTTTTGCAGTGTGGCCCTCAAACGATCACAGTTTAGGCATTCATGGTCTAAAGTATAGTATCAAACAGAAGAAGAAAATTTCATATGCAAAGCAACATCTATGAAATCAAAAATCAGAAAAAGAATTTAAGTTCAGAAATCGGTGATTTCGTAGAAGCTGTTTGTTTTCGTTGTCTCAGTGAAGAAATTCAACCTTTAGGCTATTGATTTTGAGAATAGGTGACTGGATAATGTCACGACAACGTGATCTACCAGAACCCATGGATTGGCGTATCATCCGGAGGCTGAAATGGGGCCAAACACTAAGAATGTAGCGGACGCTGTTGGAGTGGCAAGATTATGGAATTGATTCCAAGAAACATGATACGTTTGACGTCAACCAGAACAACTTCTCCATGTGCAAGAACAGCAAATAATAACCTGTTAACAGCTCACAACACACGACAGACCTGCAGATTCAAAGACAGTTTTTGGCAACAGGACGATAGGTATTCCATTGATAGCAAAACACAGTGCATCTGGAAGAAAGTGAGCCACTGAACATCGAGATTGGATGCAAAGTGATTGGAGTCAAGTGCTGTTTATGGAAGTTTAGAGAGTGACAATAGATGCGTTTTGGTATCCCGGTATAGGGATACCCTATAGAAAAACCCTATATTCGTTCAGGAAAGATCACATTAAAGATGAGGTGGTTTGATGGTATCGGCTGGAATGAGCATAGGCGGACGTACTGACCTGCATATCATTCGGAATGGCTATTTGATGTCTCAAAAGGTACGACATGGCGACCCCATGGCGTACCTACACTGCAGTCATTGGTGATTCCCTTCTTTCAATGCAGCTTAATGCCAGAAGTCATACATCTCGTTTTGTGGAGAACTTTCTTGAAGATGAAACAATACAGTGCATGGAGAAGCCAGCATGTTCTCCTGGTTTTAATCCAACCAAGCATGTCTGAGACATAGAGGTCACACATCGTCAAGAATGGAACAGTATCTCCCGAAGTCTCATCAATACTTCATAACACCCATGCTTAACGGATGTGTGGCAGTCTTGGTAGCTCGGCGAGACCACACACCATATTAAACATCCTATACCATTTCCAAACAATCAGTTTTTTTTTTTTTTATTTACAGATAAAGCCCTCGAGTAGCTGAACAGTGCGACGTTAATATTCGCTCACTCAGTCATTTACAGATAACCAAATTGTTGCCTATAAGTATCTTTTCATGTTCTTTATACCATTCCAAAAATAAAAGGTCTCACACAATTGTTTTTACTTCTTTTTCTTTGTATAATGTGTTTTGTTACATTTCTATTCTCCATTTTAAGCCCATACTTGGCGCTCGCGCAACGGTTTTTTCACTCTTTTTGTTTGTTCCCCCAATTTTTAGCATGGAACTATTTTAAATGCAACCAGGATGCTAATTTTCAGGTCCCAATGGGGGCCCCCCAAGGGGACTCCCCTTAAAAAAAAATGTATTCTTTTTAAAAACCAAAAAATTTATACATCCGGGAAGAGACCCCTTAAAATTTAATTTTTTTATGGAGCAAAATTTTTTTTTTTTTTTTTAACCTTTTTTTTATTTTAGATTTAACATTATTTTTTTAAATTTTTTTTTTAAATTTTAAAAACCCCTTTTCTTAAAATTTTTGATTTTGTGTGAAACCCCATTTTTAAAATTTATTTTTTTTTAAAACAATAATTTGAAAAATTTCAAAAAAGCCCTGATAGAAAACGGGACAATTCGGTAAAAAAAAAATACAAAAAAATTTTCCAAATTTATTTGTTTTTTATATAAAAATTTTTTAAGGCACAATTTCCCCTTTTTCCCCTGTATTAATGGTTGGTAAAAAATCTAAATTAAAAAAATTTTTGGCACGTTTATTTCTTTAGTTTAATGAAATAATTTAAAGCCCCTAAGTAAAAAGAAACCAAGTAAAAATAAAATTTTTTTAAATAAATTAACAAATCTCATGAAAAGGAAATTTTTCCCCCAAAAAATATCCCAACACAGAAAGGAAAAAATTGTGTCCTCTATTGGTTTATGCATATAGTCTTAGATTTTGGGAGAATTTTTAAATTAATTTCAATATATACCAAGTTCTTCAACAAATTTGCAATTCTCAGCATGAAAATAAATTTTAACAAAGTACTTAGTTGAGTAAAACATAATATATATATAATTTGTTGAATCAAAGTTGCAACTATAATTTTTTTAAAAAACCTTTTTTGGACTCAACATATCACACCCAGGGGGTATATGAGTAAGCTGGGACACCCCTAAAACACGGGCTAATTTATTTGCTTAGAGTTGCTCCTGATTCATTTAAATGTCCTTTCTCTACTGTTTAAAAAAAAATCTTTTATAGAAAACTATCCAAAGCATAATTCAGTTTTAATGATCTATTAGTATAAACCACAGGGAATTAACCTAAGCTCACTCAAATAATAAGAATTATTAGACGTTCAAATCACACAAAAAATATGTTAAACGCCAAGGTTGAACTTCGTAAGTTAACAAAATATTATGGATTACGGATATAAAATTCAGGCTATATATATAGACTGTCACCATCATCTAAAAGTGTTTTCTTAGTTTAAGAGCTCAAGAAATTAAAATACATTTCCCTTTCACACTTTAACAACATCAATTTGTCATGAACTAAAAACAGATAGGAAAAAAAATCGGTTCTGCTATTTATAAATTGTTTTATGATTTGGTGACAGAGAAAGCGTTTCCCTTTCACATAGTAGCGGAAAGAATTCTTTCGGCAAAATGAAAAATGGTGAAAGCAATTGCTTCACACATTCCCAAAGGATTCCCTTTCCTTTGAAGTGTTCGTTCCTTCCCTACACGCGATCGGACAATTTTGTTTCAAAAGCTTTTCAGGAAGACAACGAGCTTCCTTGTGAAATCTTTATGAACTATGAATACTACTCAGCACGCGATAAAACTCTGTCAAAATACGTATGAACAACATTTTCTTTTAAAAATTACATTTGTAATACATGGTTATTTTTTCACCCTATAGGTGTTTTTTAAATTAGACCCAAAAATGGAAAAAGAAAACCCCCGGGTTTAAACGTAATTTGAAGTTTAATTTCTGTCCTGAAAATGAATCCAGTTTAACATTTTGTTAGCATATTCGATATACTTTTAATAAATTTTTTCAAGGGATATTATATTCTATTAAATAATTTTGTCTTTAAATATTATATACTGACGGCGTAGCTAGTTTTTGAGTGGGCCCTGTATTTCCTTCGAGGCCCTTGTTTAGATTGAGAGCCTTGAGGGGGCTACAGTTACACATGTTGGGGGCCCCCGTAGTTGGGGCCCGTATCCTTGAATTTTGGTAGCTACGCCCCTGATGCACTGGTATATATTTCCTTCTAAAAATTTGCCAAAATTAACATTTAATCCAATAATATTTTAGTTCATTATATACTACAATAAAGGCGGTAGGTTTCCCCTTAGTTAACCGGGAAAAAACGGTGTGATGAGGTATTTATGATTAAATTTAATTAAAAGGAAAACTAAAATACTAATTTATAAATGCATAATTAGACCCCCAAACCCTGATTCCCCCAAAATGGTCATAAGGGCCCCCAGGGTCTATGGCGACCGCAAGGGGGCCACACAGCAAAAAAAATAAATTTTGGGGGGCCATGAGGTATATGGGGGTCTTGATAGTGGTCCATTAAAAACCCGGTCGTACTTTTAATCTTTAAAAAAAATTTATCTAGTGGAAAACCCAAATTTTACCCAAATTTTAAATGATTTATTTCTAAATTTATAAAGGGTTTAAATTTTTGGGTTTTATAGTGACAGATAAATTTTTTCAAGACAAGGGGCCATTTTAAATTTTTCCCCCAATTAAATTAAAGCAGTAGATATTGAAATACGAATTTTTTTAATTTGTTTCCCCGACAATTGTGGACATTTTAACCTACGTTCAATATTTAAATGCCCTTTACTCAAATTTTGAAACAAGGTTTGAGATTCCTTTTTTTATATTAATACACAGTAGACAATGAATTCACATAGTCACATTAAAAAAAAATGTCATATTACAATAGAAACTGATCAGAATAGTCCGTAACGAAAATCTTAAAATAAAGTTTGGAAATGGATGTCACCAATTTGGCTTTAAAAA
Organism: Trichonephila inaurata madagascariensis; assembly: GCA_019973955.1. Taxonomy (NCBI): domain Eukaryota; kingdom Metazoa; phylum Arthropoda; class Arachnida; order Araneae; family Nephilidae; genus Trichonephila; species Trichonephila inaurata. Next base: position 115,212 of record BMAV01021020.1, on the reverse strand, counting down.
CTTGTTATTTGTCCGAATTATGGAATATCGAGAGAAAGTTTTTAATTGCTTTTCCAAGTGAGAGGGAGTTTCAGTGAATTTGTCAATCTCAAAAACGAAAAAAAAGGGGGTGGGGGAACTGGACACTTACTGACAAAGGAGATTTAGAGGGTTAAACCTGACTAGATTGATATTAAATGTTGAAAATTTGTTATTGAAGCACTAGATTCATACCTTCTCATTAAAATATTTTGTTTGTTCAATTATTTTATGTGTTAATTTAATTTTAATTTAATTCATTAACATGTGCTTCTTAAGTTTTAAATGCTATACTTCACTACAATTAGAAATTTAATTCTTTTAAAGTAAGTAGTAGTAGTAGCAGTCAAAAAGACATTTAAGTTGATAAATTTGCAGAAATTCAATAATTGGGTAAGCAGGGGTCTACCAGAAACCGAAAAACATGGCAAGGGGAGAAAAAAGTTTGGGAATCTCTGCTCTAGACAATACTCATCAGAAACTTGGACATTGACACAAAATGATGAAAATACTTTTCGATCTTAAGGGCCATTTTTGGACTAACCCAAGTTGATTGCATTTAGCACGAACGCTCAAATTCAGAACTACTTCAAGGAGCCAGACGTTGTCAAATACATAAAAATCCAAAGCATGGGCTGACCACGATATTAGAATGAACAAATAAAATTCAACAGAAAATCTTTTTGGCTCACTGGAACAAGAACTACAGGTCGACCCATCCCCATGTGGGTTAACTGCCTAGAAAAGGATTTCGCTGCCCTAAGAGAGACCAATTGGAAGAACATGGCCAAAAAAGAGAGGCCTAAAGGAAAACTTTTTTGAGAAGGCCAAGATACATCTGGTAATACTGTAATAACGTTTTGAAAAATAAAGTTAAATATTGATTTCAAACTTCTCCATTCAGGAACAAACAAGATAGAGTATTAAGTTACAATGAAAGTTCAAAAAAAAGAAAGGAAGAGTAACTATATAGTGAAGAAACTGGGCAAATAGGAGGAGAGAGTAGTAACGGTTCGTGGCTCGGGAATCAATACACTAAACCAGGGGTGGCCAACCCAAATGACCTCGCGGGCCACTTCGAAAGAACTTAATAATACCGCGGGCCGCATATAAAAATATATATCTCTATATTACATTTGGATCCATTATAAACATTTGTTGGAGTGAAAATTTAAAACAGACTCATATATTGTTATTGTTTTCATTGTTTTTCATGTATACAAACATAGATAATAGGATAATAATAAAGCAGTGAACAAATAATGTTTAATATATTTAATTAGTAAGATATATTTCTCAACTGTTTCACTTAGTTTTTGCAAGTCGATCTCAATGCATGAGCATTTGCGTATCGTAATTGATGTTGCAGATTTTCGTGCGTTAAGTTTGAGCACGATTTATGTTTGATAAATTTCAATTTAGAAAAAAAAGATATTCACATCAACAGAAGCAACGTGATAAAATAATATATAACAGTTAAAAAATTTATTTTTTACAAAAAAAAATCTTTAAACAAAAAAATATTGTACACAATAGTCGAATTTTGTAAAGTTGTAAAGAATCTCGCGGGCCGCAAAATTATTCAAAGCGGGCCGCGGGTTGGACACCCCTGCACTAAACTATAAATTGTGTAATGGAGGCGAAATAGGGGCTAGTATTGGGCAAAAATAGCATCCTAAGTTATGGAAATTTCACAGAGGTAGTGTGTGTCTCGATAGACGATTGACAAAGAGATTTGAAGCCTGTATGAAGGAAGTCAGAAGGGGATAATTTTGAATAAAAAATACAATATGTTGAATTTAAAGGCTTAAGAAGTTTTAGGTTTAAATTTGATGATAGAGTTTTAAATGTTAACTATTTCATTGTTGTATACGAGCTCATGACATGGCTAGTACAAGTCAAATAAATATAAAGACAAAAACAGAAGAAAAAGAAAGCAAGATGGAATTGAGATGGCGGAATTTCAAGATATCATACATCACACGAGGCATAAAGTGACCATTTTTCTGAGTTTTAGGCTTAACCTAATTTCATTCCAGAAAGCAATAATTAAAATAATCTAAGTGAATGACTTCGGCTTTTCTAACCATTCCTGGATACAAATCCTTCTTGTCATTCTCTTGCACAAGAAAGAGCCGGATACAGAAATTTTTGACAGTTGATTCAGTTTGATATGCACGTCACGTATCGTGCATATTTCTTCTAACTAACATAAGTAACCGCGCGGAAACATTTTTGTTTTTCTTTCACAACATTGACGTGCACTTCCTCTTCTTCGAATAATTGTTTGAAAAACATATTCGTTATGGTATGAATATTTTCTGGTATTTTTTTTCTTCGCGGGCAGAAGAAAAATTTATGAATATATTATTTCTACAAAACGCGTAAATTTCGAACACAAATTTTGAGTTTGGAATTATTTTATTCGGAACGCAAATGATTCCGAATAAATTAATTCCGAACCAAACAATTTTTAACTTCGACCGTTTCAATTATCCTAATATTATTTTGCATTTATAAAATATCAAACGATTATTAACAGTTAGAGAGATGAGAGAGATTACATAAGCCTTAACACTATTCTGAATGAACAATAGCGTTATTAATTTTTGAATTCATATTCCATGAATGAAGTTTCAACAAATCCCTTATGAGAATTAATAATGTTTTATATATATATATACATCTGCATTTTTGAAATTAATAATGTATAGTATATATTGTGTTCTGGGTTACGTTCGTAAAAACTGGAAAATTAGTTCATAGTTTAAATTATTTTGAACTTTTCAAAGACTTCCTTTTCTTGATACAAATAAATTCTCTTTTTTAAACATCTTTTCCATGCATTTTAGCTTGATTAGGGCTAGGAATTCATTTAACATTCAAAACTTATTTCGTACAGAGAAAGATTCTTTCATCAAAAAAATGATTATATTTTTTGACCCAATTTTTTCAAATTTAGGCTAAATTATTTGTTTTTCATTTCAAATACAATTAAATTTTAATAATCTTATAATGATTTTTTGAGTTTATGAGGTTTTTATACATTTTCAGCACATATCCTTATTTCTAGAAAATAAATCAGAGAAACAAGTATTTAACATCTGCCGTATGGATCCCTCATCCTTGATGTTCAAATTTTTCAATTACAAATTAATTGAAACTAGAACTAAATGTAGGCCCAAAATAAGATGAGCTAATTGTGTGGAGGACGATTTTAAAAATTTAAGAGTGACTAATTGAACTATTTCTAAGCAAAGATTGGAATGAAAGAAGGTTTTTGAGAAGGCCATGGCCCTCCCAGGGATGTTGTGTCAATAGAAGAACTTAGAAATTCTTTCCAAACAATATTACAGAACCAATTAAAATATTATTTAATATCATAGGCATATTTAATTTTCTCCATATCTTATTTTGTCATTATGTATAACTTAATTTTATTTAAATTATCTCCGTGATTAAATATTATTAAATATTATAATATAAGATGTAAGAAATATATTAAATCTAACAGTAAAGCAAAATCGTAGAAGCCCTTGAATGATTAAAAAAATAAATGCTTATATTTCTAATAAAAAAATTAAAAATTACCTTCATAAAATGACAAAAAGGCTTTATTTTTAAATAGGGTGTAGGCCTAATTTGTAAAGGAGAAATTTTTTTTCATTTAAGAATGCATAGTTTTTTATATTAAGATTTTCTTGTATTTTTTAATATTTTTTTTACTAAAGATTGTTAAATTTTGGGGAGATAAACTAATTAACAATATTTTAAGGGAAAAATATTTTAAAATTGCATTATTTTTTAATTTAAAGAAAGAAGTGTTTTTGCATGAATGCGTTTATTTCAATTTAAGTAGACTATGAGCGGAATCGTGTTTTTTGAAAATCGTATAAATGGATAATGTCTTGATATTTAGTGTCAATTGAATTACAAAATACTTATAAATTTTTTTTTCAAGAATATTATTACAGGAAAAAAATATTTAATTGCAATTTTTTGGCAGAAAATGAAGATAAAAATAACATTTTCAGAAAATTCTCCTTTTATTGAAAATGCTTCTATAATAATAATATTTTATTTATGTAGAGCTAGAGTACTTTTCATACAGAAACTAGAAATTTTGAAAAATTCACTTTATTTTCAAAGTTACATCAACTGAAATAATAACGGGTGCTTTTTGTTAAAATTTCTTTACTCTTTATGTATTAAAATATGAATAAATCCAATTTAAAATTATGCATTTCGAAAATCATAGTCCAGCCTCGGTATAAAAGTAACAGGTATATATTGTCAGAATATTTTTATAGAAGCATTTTTCATGGAAAAAAGATGTTTTCAAAATATATTTTCTCTTCATTTTTTGCCAGAAAATTGCTTTTAAATAATTGTTTCTTCTAATAATATTCTTAAAACAACTTTATATGTATATTCTAATACAATTGACATTAAATATCCAAAAATTATTCATTTATACACGGTTTCAAAATCACGGTTTCAAAAGTAATAAGTCAGTTTATAATCACCAAAAATTATATCATTTCATACAACACACAATTACAAGAGAAATGAATAATAGTGCGCATATTAAAACAACAGTTTCATGGAATCTTAGCACTTATCTGCAGCTTAAGAAAAAATTGAACTTAAAAAACGGAGAGCAATAGCATTGGAAGGAATAGCAAATTTCAATACTTACCGTAACATCCGGCTAAAACGCACACTTTTAATGCAAAAAATAACATCGAAATTTACGGGTGCGCGTTATACGCCGGGTATAAAAAGGCGAGATTTAAAAATAAGAAAAAGATGAGCATAGAAAAAACTCAGATTTTACATGGATCGAAATACTGTTTATTTAAAGAAATAGCATACCTTATAAACTTTAAGGGTTGTAGTTCTAGAAATATACTATTTTTTTTTAAAAGTCTGAGATAATTCTTTGAATAAATGACTTCAAAACACAAGAGTATTTGTATACTAACACTTCAGATTTCTTCGTAAAGAAGGGGGTGCGCGTTATACGCCGGATTTTACGGTAACTCCTTCTTTGTAAATCTTTTTTTAAGAAAAAATGTATTGCATATCACTACAGGGCCCCAAACGCAAGATGCTTAGAAAGAAAATTTTGCGTCGTTAAGATAAAATCCAGCACCTTATACGACTGGAGCTAAACAAGGTAAATTTTTCGATTTTTAATGTCTTAAAGCTTTCTTTCTTTTCAAATAATAGATGGTATCAAAAACTTCTTTTTAGTATTCTTGCATCAGAAAAATGATTTTATCAGCAACTGTCTATTATGGCAATAAGCACCCGCGAGAAAACATTTTAGTTAGAAAAGGTTTAGTATAGGCTCATTTACGTTCCAATGCAAGCTTATAACACCTTTTTTGGTGATGGTTATACAATGGAAATAACATTTATACATTTTAATCTGACGAACGAAAATTCTGTAATGCTTCAATGCCAAAACGCTTGATGGAATATTTAATAGTGTTACCCCACACTAATCTGCGAAGATCAACCACATTTGCCTTTCATGTGTGACAGTTTTGTTCCTGGCTATTTCAGAGACGCGTGCTCTGTGGTGGTATTAAATCATTAATCTCGCATAACCAAGCGTGGAGTGAAGAAAATAAAAGAGAAGTAGTTTCGTAAACAAAACTGCATGTTCTTTCCGTCAGAGTTGAGATGTGAAAACAATGGCAGCATTCCAAATGTTCCATCAAATAAATTTCACCGTTATTTTTCTGGTATTCCTACGCAAAGAATATTATGAGTTACTTTCTTTAAACATTATTTATTCAATTCCTCACACTCTCTATATATTTATTTCTCTTGGTGGAATTTTCAATCGTTTATAAAATACATTTTAAAGCGCTCAATTGAGCTGAAATTTTATGTACACGATTAATTTGGATGTCAATACAGTTATTTAATTATAATTAATAAAAATTAATTCATTAAAACTAATTGTTCAAAGAATTACCAATACAGCCACGTTGGCATCACTTTTGGCGACTTAGTGACCCTTTTGACAACTTGTGTCAAAACTTGAAAAGGTTTTTTCTCACATTTTAAAACGCTCATTTGAGCTGAAATTTTCTGTACACTATTCAGTTGGGTAAAAATACGATAGTTTAATTAAAATTAATTGACTGAAACTAATTATTTAAAGAATTACAGGTGCAACCACGTTGGTTTCATTTTTAGCGACTTGGGTGAAAACTTAAAAGATTTTCTTTTTCTCCATTTTAAAGCATTCAGTTGAACTGAAATCTTATACACACGATTGTTTTGGATGACAATACGATACTTTATGATAATTAATAAAAATTAATGGCCACTTAATGTTGTGATTCTGTCCTTTGTATATACATATTTATATTAATTGTAACTATTTAATAAAAAGTAGCTAAAATAATTTTTTTCTTTTTTGATCTAAGTAGGAATTGATTTAAAATTTCTTTTTATATTACTTGTTTCATTTAGTTTACGAAAATATGAAAGAATTGAGATGTACACACTATGTTTGTTTTAATACATAAGATTTCTATGAAAAGCAAATAGGAAGGGTATATTAAAAGAGAGATAGTAACCAGTAGGAATGAAGTTAAAGTTACTATTGCATTTTAGTCTTATAAAAAATGAAGGCTATTAAAGTACACCTAATCTGGAACTCATTTTGACTTGAATTATAGTTTAATAACAACTTGCATCTAATTTTCCTCATTTATATGACGTTGCTATCTGTTTCTGTTCAATGAGTCGTTAAAATCATAAGAAAAAGAGATTCGTTTAACTTAATTATCATCTGTTAGCGTAAACTGAATCTTTAAATGAAATAGATTAAAAATATTTCTACGGTGAAATGCACTAAATGGAAAATATAAATGCCATTGTAAATGACACTATTTGGAAAATTTAATTTTATTAAAAAGATTTTTTTATTAATTATTGTTGTTCAGTCACCATAGCAATTCAACTTCAGGTTTCATATTACAATTCACAAAAAATTATAGCTCTCACGTACCGAGAAAACTCAGAAAGGCAAAATGATAAAAGGGACAATTCTTTTACTAATTTTGTATTAAAATAAAATATTGTTTTACAAATGATCCAGATTCTAAAATAATCAGCTTTTTTGTCTGAAGATAAGAATCGCAAATACACACAACAATTATCATTACTTTGAGTTTGAAATCATAGACAAATTGCAAAAAATTGTTTAAGTATTTTTATCACAAAACATTCTTATTATTGAATTTCATTTCGTATGTAATTAGTTTTTGTAGCTTTTGGAAGATGTATGGAAAATACTACAAGGTGAAACATAAAATACAGTTTCTTTCTCTATTACTAAAACTGAACTATTTTATTTCTGTAATTTTAACAATAATTTTGAAAAAGCATAAAAGTATAATTTAATAAAGTCAATCTTTCAAAGCTTATTAATTAAATTTAAAAATTTTGTTGATGAAATGCTAAGAATTCAAAATCGAGTTGGTGTCTCAAAAATAATTCGTACCAACTCTCCAATTTTTATCTTGTTAGAATGAGAAGATATTTCCAGATATACATTTAGCCCGAAGTAGCCTTCAATGCTCTGAATAATGATCATTAATGGAACATAGAAAAAAAATAGCGACATTCCTATTACTAAACAACTCTACTAAAAGTTTACATATTCTTTTGTATTTGCGTTAGTATATACCGTAAAATCCGGCGTATAACGCGCACCCAAACTTTGAAGCTGAAATTTTCAACTTTTATGTATATTCACCATATAACGAGCACCCCCTGTTTTAAGAAAAATCCTGAAATGTACGTGCTTAATGTTCTTATGTTTTGCAGCTATTTATTCAAGCTATTATTCCAAGCTTTTGAAAAAATAGTATACTTATAGTACTCCAATCTTTAAGTTCATAAGGAGTGTCATTTCTTTTAAATAAACTGTATTTTGATATATGTTGAAGTCTAATTTTCTTCTATGGTCAACTTTTTTAATTTTTAAAGCTTTCATTTTTATACCCGGCGTATAACGCGCACCCCTAAATTTCGATCTTATTTTTTGAGTTAAAAGTGCGCGTTATACGTCGGATTTTACGGTATGTTTTATTTAGTATATATTTATTTGTGTATCTGTGTATATTATGAAACCATGTTTCATATTAACGACTGAATTGATACATTTTCTAAAGAGACTACGTATATATTATCTGCAAATGGTCATCTACGTTTCTATCTCCAATAATATTAAAAAAACACAATTTCAATTACAGGGTGTTCGGGCTTAAAATATCCAAAAAAGTTATGGTTTATTATTACTGAACTACTCATCAGAATGTAATAAACTGTTCATCCGTGGAATGAAAACATCTCCGAGATCTTTTGGGTCTAGTCCGATCGGCCGCACGTGCGCGCATTATTCGACATTCGCAGACGATAATCTTGACTTCGTTAGTAAAGATGTGCACGCCACAGAAAAAGGTACAGTGTGTACTTTGGTTAGCGGAATTTAAATTGGTCACGCGTGTACAGCGACATGTTGGAACAGAATGAAATGTCGCAACAGGATTGTCATATATACTTATCAGGACTCCTACAAAATGAATCACGCACTCGATAAACAGTGTGTTTTATCACGAAAACTTAAGGATACTTGCCAGTTTGAGATACCAAAGTTTCCATCTCCTTTAATGTTATTTTCCATTGGTGGAGAGATTTTGATATCGGAGGGGCGACATTCCATTCTGTTTGAACGCTTCGCTGTACACTCGTGACTGATTTAAATTCCGTTAACCAAAGTACGCACTGCACCTTTTGCTGTGGCGTCGACATCTTTACTAATGAAGTCAGTGTAACAAGTTTATCGTCTGTGATTGCCGAATAATGCAAGCACGCGCGGCCGGTCGGACTAGACCCAAAAATTCTCCGAGTGGTTTCCAATCCACGAATGAACAGTTTATTACATCCTGATGGGTAGCTCCGTAATAATAAGCCGTAACTTTTGGATACTTTAAGCCCGGAAACACAGTATATCTAATCATCTTTCAGTTGGGAAGAAAAACCAGTATTACACAGCAATTTCTATTAATAAAAACTACTTCGAATGAAGAAAACTAACAAAATCATTTACTTAAAGAAAGGAATCACGCAAAATTAATATTGAAAAACAGATATCTCAGTTACAAAGTTAGATTTAAGTGCATTTATCAATCACTTATACATCGAATATCTGATTATTTGAGTAACTTCGCAATTTCCTAAAAGATCATTACTTGTAACAAATGAATTCACTGTCTCGTGCAATTTGAAATGAAGTTCTTTTGTTATACTTCTGAGGGACTCTCATTGTCCAAGCGCGTAGAAAGAATAAAGAGCAAACCCAAATGTAAAAGAAAAGGAAACCGTAAGAAACTTATTCACTTACGAAAACTCGTGTTCTTTGAGTACTAGTGAAAGTAATCTGATCAAAAGAGAGAATGAAAAAATAAACAGAAGATTAATGAAAAACTGAACGAGACTATAAAAGTATTCCTAATTACAAGGTGCAATAAGAAATTGCTTCATATTCTGCTTTCAGAAACAAATAAAAAAAAAGTGTAATTAATTTCTAGAATACTCTTTTGTGTGCCGTAAGAATCCCTCGAAAATTGTTGTGAAAATAAATGTCTCAAACATAAATTCAAATCTATGTGTATTTACCAGTCACTATGCGTCGAGCCTCTGATTATTTGAGCAATATTTCGTTAAAAGTCCTTAACAACTTTTATAATTTCTTCCTCTAGTTCGTTGGGAATTTCTCATAAAACGGAAGAAATGCTTATAATAAAAAAATATACATAAAATTAGAAAATATTGCAAAGTTTTCAAAAATCTAACATGAATTTAAATATTCAATACCTGTTGAAAATAATTTTTTCAGTTATTGATCATCAGTTATTATTCAGTCTGCATAACATGATGTTGATGATTTTTTTTTATTTCTAATGGGCTGCGAATTGGTGTTTTACCGTTGCAGACCTGGTACATTGCCCGGAAGCTGGTATCTCTTTTTAGTGCGGCACCCTAGAGGCGGATACCAATCACCGGAAGTAATTTTGATACCGTTACCTCCTCAGAGGGAGGCACCTGAGCTCTGACAATGTGAACCTGTACTAGGATTTAATTTTGCCGAGAGCACCCAAATCAAATCCAAGCTATGAATCTTGGACGTACATGAATCACTAAAAATTGTATACTTTATATGCCCAAGAAATCAGATATGATTGACCTACAAATTAATAAGTTGATGCCGATTTCCAAACTGAATTTGTCGCAAAAGTTTGCGATATGCATTTACTATAAAGTAAGCATTTAACACAAGAAGGTCCGTCGATGTCAATTTGACACCGGAGCCTGTTCAGTTGGTTTTCCTTTCAGCATTTTTGCAGGGAATTTGAAACTTTTTCGTGGCATTCAGTTACTTTCCATGGTAATTACACAGTAAAAGTTTTGGGTTCTAGGTTAATTAGGAGAAATTTTACAACAAAATATACCTAGGACGTCCACTAGTGTCCTTTCGACACCAAGACAATTTATCATCATAAATAGCTGTCGTTTGTCATTACCATTTTAAAACAAACTTCCCAAAGTACTATCGCACATTTATTTTACCTTAAATGCAGCGTTACTGGGTTAACAGCGGAAACGAATCTATTTTTCTAAAATTGTTATATCTAAGTGTTTCGTTACATAGCATTTGGTTATCTCTCATAAAAAAATTCATTCGATTTTCGAACCTTGTGCAGAGTAAACACCTGAAATGAGATGGCTCGTAGAAAAGGTCTAAGCCTGATGAAATTGCTAATTTATTGCGAGAGATTTCTGAGAAAGAATCGGATGGTGCTGTGTGTGTGTGTGTGAGTGTCTGTGTTGTATTGTGTTTGTGAGTGTTAGTGGTGTGTGTCTGGGAGAGTGCGTTTCTGTGTTATTGTGTTTTGTAAGGATGGCACAGAATGGATACCTGCTTAGTAATTTAGATTCCGATGGAAATTTTTAGTGAAAAAGTGAATGCGAGAAAAATACTGAAGTCAGATTTCTATTGGATAAATATTGTAAACCCGAAATAATATTATCGCTAAGGATGGCCACAGAATGGATAACCGCATAATAGTAATGTTTACAGATTATCGAAATTTTTGCGACAAAGCAGTGGTCCAACAATTTCGAGAAACATAACGCCAACGTCAGTTTTTTTATGATATAAAGGTCATAAAATATGTTAATTACGTGAAATAATATTAAAAGGTCTTAAAACTAAACCCTACTGAACAGTAGACCTACAATTGTTTAGTTATTACAATTATTTTATATATTATACATCGCGGTGTCGAAGGGTAATCGAAACCCCAGACGTTCTAGTATTAAGGCGCCTTACAACCGAAAACTAATATTAAATCCACGTTAAAATTAAAAGATATTGAATAATAAAGAAGCACTTCTAGAAAGTAGCTGAAGAAAAACATTAACTCATATGCAGGTGGTAAATAATGACAAGCAATATCTATACAGTAGACAAATTGATGTTAATAATAGAAATAAACAATATTTATTCTATCATTTTTCGCTCTGTCACTTCACATTACGATAATAAAACATAATCCTGTTTTTCCATGCTGTAATAAACAGGTGCAGTATCTCATTTCAATCGAGAAAGCCGACCAACACGGACATTTGTAGCGAAATGAAAGAAGACGCCGTTTTATAAAAGGAATTTGACAAGCATGAAGTGGTATGTCTAAGAATGGATTAAAAAAGTGAAAGAAAATATAAAACGTTAATTACCTACTTTTGCCTTTTGATTAAAAATGACCTCAAAACAGAAGAGTAGTAGCGAATGAGATGCGTCGTAAAGAGTTGGAAAAGTGCTTATTTTCTATAATAACGAATGTTTTCAATTCAACAAAAACTGAAGTACTATTAAATGTGATTACGAACAGAGTTTTACAATTATAATTATACGTTGAGTATGTAACAATTGTACTAAAGAAGTACGCTCTAAAACACAACACTATTTGCTTTTATCAAAACATCAAAATGGAACAATATTATAGGAAACTTCCAATACTGACAACAATTATTTGAAAGGTATTATAAACAAGTAACATAAAAAAAATTTAAGTCAAATTCCTACTTAGGTCAACAAAGAAAATTTTTATTTTAGTTACTTTTTTATCAAATAATTACAATTAATATAAACATGTATATACATATAACAGAATCCCAATATTAAGTGGCAATTAATTTTTATTGATTATCTTTAAAGCATCGTATTGTCATCCAAAACAATCGTGTATATAAAATTTCAGTTTAACTGAATGCTTTATAAAACGTGAGAAAAAAATCTTTTAAAGTTTTGACCCAAGTCGCTAAAAATGGAAGCCAACGTGACTGTATATATAATTCTTTAATAATGTCAATAGTTTTATAACCTAACATTCGTGGAAAAGAAACATATTCGTTTAAAAACATGGTAAACATTTGAAATGTAAAATACTAAATGGATTTACGCCATTTGGTAAATTTATTTAAAATTCTTTCTCGTCAAGCTTAAAAATGGTATTAAATTTGCTTAAGATTTCAGACGATATTATTTCATCGAGTAAGAATGCTTTATAAATCGAATTAGGAAGCAACAATACTACAAACCTATATTATCACTGCCGTTCAGAATTGTTTTCGCAATTCAACTCATTTATTTTGATGTTCTCATTATTTGAAATTAAACTACCAAATTGATCACAAATGTATAGTAATGATGCATTATTTCCTGTTTCATAAAGTGAAAATTTAAGTTCTTTCAATAAATTTTTGCGTTGAAATTTGTCTTCACGAAAAAACTGAAAGATTTTTTTATAATTTCGTATGTATTACAGGCGAATATATTTTGGAAATTTATAAAAAAAATTAAATGGTTTATAATAATTGCCATTTAAGAACTTGTCTATATTATTTTTTAACTTAATGTGACGATCACATCCTACAAAAACATATAGCGCTATAAGTATGGCGTCAGTCAGTCCATAACTTCTGAAGTTGAAAGAAGTCGGTTGCTATGACAACAATATAAAGATCAATGAAAATGAATTTACTGTGTTCTAGGGAGAGATAAAATATATTTTTAACTAGATACCATCCGTATAATCCTGCAGGAATTGGAAAGGCCAGAAAACATTTCTTTGGAACTTTATTCCATTACGATACACAAAAATTTTCCAAATACAAATCTTTATTAAGCTCTTTCATTCTCATCTTAACCAAATAAGAGCCTTTTCATTTCTTTTTTGATAATAAAAGCATGTTTTGGGATCTATTTCTATTATTTTTTGGTTATTTTACTGTTACTGCAGATTATTTATGGTGTTCTCTTTCGGCCATTTAGAAGTTTTTAAGCTATGATTAAGCAAACTTTACTTATCAGAGTCATAACACATCAACGATTAATTTTATATTACTAGTTTTTTATTCATTGTATAATTTATAAAATTGTATGTTTGTAGTATTTTAGAAGGCTATCTTGAAGCACTATAGATTATTATTATTTTCTTCCGGTCTTTCGAAAAGTTTTATAAGTTATTATTATTAGCAAGACTTTGACATGCGTTCTGCAGTTCATCAATGTGCGGAGAGAATACCACAGCAAAAAAAGTATAATTCTAATTCCACTTCTTTTTTTTTTAACTCATCTCTAATTCTTGTAAACGATTAACCTAAATCACGTATGGCATTATTAAGCTCTTGTCATTTAACACTTTTGTGATTTATTTCAAGATTTAAGAACATTTTCCCCAATATATATATATATATAATTAATTTTCTACAACTATTAACGACCCTTTATTCTTTATTTATATGTATTTTATTTCAAATAATGGCAACAAGTACCATTGGGTTATTCTTGTAAACAATAACTTTCGTATCATGAATTATTAAAACGCATCAATAAACCTTTTGTTTAAAATAGTTTTGTTTTTAAATAAAATATCCAAGAACCATCCACACTTCATACGTATGTGTGTGTCTGTATTAGTGAAATAATTTCGTTTCTTTTGCAAAAGGTATAATTATGTTGTGCCCTTTAAAAAATGTAAATATTAGATAAATGATAACAAGTAAAATTAAACCTTAATTTAGCATTACGATGTAGAAGACGTAATACAAAACATATTTTATGTTTTTAAAAAAATTTAATTGTACAGATGATATTATTTTCTGTTACAGAAAATGCATTCTGCATTCCAGACTCGTTCCTATAAGAGTAAACAGGGCGAGGATTCAAGCTATTTCAAGCTAAATGACACATTTCTTCCTTACTGGTCTATATATAATTAGTTATATATTCCATAAATTCATTCACTGGTAACTTACTTTTGATCCGACATTCATGACACCAGAATGAACAGAAAAAAAAAATAGCTTTTAAAAAACCACAAAAGAATTTGTTTTTGTAACACAAATGAAATATTAAAATTATTCTAACGCATAAAATACCATGGTTTCTTTAGTAAATTTTGAACGATAAATAGCTTTATTAAACATAATATAAAAATTAGTTTTGAATATCTCAAAAAAAAAAGTAACCAAATACTCTTAAAGTATTTTTTTTATCCAATGGGGCTGCATTTTAGCAACTTAGCCTTTGCAGACACGGCAAGTCCCCAAATGTGAAAGCCATTCCATTGTAACACCATCTAGTGACGATCCCGTTACTAAATTTGGACGCTTGAATTAGCTCTAAAAATATAGAACTGTAATAATAATAACAGACTTTATGTCGAGATAGAGAAATCTAATTTTTAAAAATTTTAAACAACTAACCTCGAGAAATTGATGCTTGTTCGGATTAAATCTACGTTATTCTTCTTATACATATGCAATCAAAGTCTGAATTTCCCCAATTTTCAATAACTATGCTATGACTTCACAAATTTGGTTAAATAGTCATATAAAGAGATACCAAAGTCTTGTTCCCGACGTTTCTTTAATACTTTAAGTTATATAATTTGTAATAATTTCATCATTATTAAGTTGCTTTATGGAAGTTAAGTTATTAAATTCTTACTATCAGATCACACTCTCTATATATTTATTTGTTTGTTTGTTTGTTTATTTATTTATCTTGGTGGAATTTTCAATCGTTAATAAAATACATTTTAAAGAGCTGAATTGAGCTGAAATTTTGTATACATGATTATTTTGGATGACAATACAATAATTTAATTATAATTAACAAAATTTTATTAATTAAAACAAATTATTTAAGGAATTACAAATACAGCCACGTTGGCGTCTTAGCGACCATTTTGGCGTAATGTAGTAGTAAAATTTTTCTTTGTTGATTGAAGTAGGAATTGACTTAAAAAAATTTTATATATATATATTACTTGTTTTTTGAATTAGGTCCTTCATTTGTGAATTGAAGTTTTCGAAAATGTTCTCATCTTGCAACAGAAGCATCATATTGAGGTTCTATTGTGTCACTCCAGTGAAATTAAATCCAAGTATTCTATTTCACTTCTACTTTAAAAAAAACTCTTATTTTATTTGAAAAGATTAACTTTTTTTTTATAAAAGAACTAATTAAATTAAAAAAATTTTAGTGAAAATCATTTGTATTGTATGTTTTTAATATAGATGTTGATTAATTTCTGCAGGATTTTTACACCATATAAAACAAATTCATAATATTTGATTTTTCTGGTGAAAACAAAATGTTTATCAATCGCATGATTGTAATCGCTTTTTTTACTAAAAAATATCTATTAATCACTTCACTTCATCGACAAAGCAATGTAGAATCACTCGGTATCCTGAGATAAAAGTTATTAAAACATTTTGCAAGAGAAAATACTTTTACTATTTGTTCCTGTATATCTTTTAAAGCAGTGCTTCTTAAACTTTCAATATTTGTGACCTAATTTTCAATCATACTTTTCAACGTGCCCCCTCCACACAACAAGAAAGTATTTAAATGAATAATGATGTACTTCGAGACGGTAAATCTTCTCAATAGGATTTTAATTATAAACCGTACAAATTATCAAGATACGTAATAAATTTTGTATACGACGAGCCCAAGGGGTCACTAGTAATTATAAAACTTGTTCTTAATTTATTATTGCTGAATTAATTATCGATTACATTGTACGGTACAGATACATTTATGAGTATATTATAACAGTGCAAATATGTATTT
This sequence comes from Trichonephila inaurata madagascariensis, assembly GCA_019973955.1. Lineage (NCBI taxonomy): Eukaryota > Metazoa > Arthropoda > Arachnida > Araneae > Nephilidae > Trichonephila > Trichonephila inaurata. The sequence continues at coordinate 98,954 of BMAV01021020.1, read as the reverse complement.
TATTTTTTATTATGTCAGAACGTATTTTGTTTTGCTTCCTTGCAGTAAATTAATAATTTTTTAGCAATCTTTAATTTTTGACTTCTTGATATGTTTGCACCCCTCTGGTATAATTAACAAGTAAGTGTGTAAAGGGGGGTACCTCGCAGTTTGAGAAACATTGTTTTAAAATATGTACCGTAAAATCCGGCGTATAACGCGCACTTTTAATACAAAAATTAAGATCGAAATTTACGGATGCGCGTTATACGGTGGGTATAAAAATGAGAGCTTTAAAAATAAAAACAGAAAAGAAAAAAGTATAGAAATTAGACTTAGAAACGAGTACAGAAATTAAACTTCTATATAGATAAAAATACTGTTTATTTAAAAGAAATGAGAGAGACATAATAATGTACTAAAAAAAGGGGTGTAGTTCTAAAAGTATACTATTATTTCAAAAGCCTGGGATAATACATTGAATACATAAGAACATTGCACTTGTGCATTTTAGGTTTCTTCGTAAAAAAGGGGGTGCGCATTATACGGCGAATATACGTAAAAACTAAATAATGCAACTTGAAAGTATAGGTGTGCGTTAAACGGTGATCCGCCTTATACGCTGGATTTTACGGTACCTTTTTATAGCATCGTTTTTAACTCAAAATCGTAAATGGTTCGCACTGCATGGATTACATCAAATAAAAATATTTCATTCGTAACAAATATTTGCCGCACTCCTTAAGTAATACAATTTTTCATTTTAGCACACTCATAAAACCACTACATAAACTCATTTATCATATAATACCTTGCTATATAAATCAGAACACATTTCTCAAATTTCTTCAAAAATAGAAAACCCAAATACAAACCCCAAGCACTATAAATATCAATCCCGCAACGTTAAAATAACTTCTTTTCTGACATGTTTATTAGGCGCATAACTCAGACTAAGAAAAATCTCGAGAAACAGAATATATACATTCCATTTATTTTCGAAACCTATTCCGAAAGCTCCAAGTGAATTATTAATCGACATCTCTTATCGGCGGAGCTCCACGCACATTCATCATGGCGGACGTGATCGGGTTTCTGGAACGCGGCACCACAAAAGACCAAACGATTCCGATAAAGCAGGCTTCGAGTCGAGTTGAGTTATCGCAATTCCTCAAATCAACTTTCACTTTCAAGTAAAGAAAGGGAACATGTTACAAATATAATACGTTTTCTTTATTGATGGGGAAAGGTCAGGAGAGAAAGATGGGCCTTGATGAATGCTAAATATGAAGAGGTCAAAGTTCGAATTCGAATCAATCAATCGTGTGTTTTAAATTTTATTGACTTTTGTGGTCAGTAGGAAGAACATTCATTAAAATAACGAGCTATAGGATAATCGAACTTGTCTGGGAACTAGATTCATACATTAATGCAGCGATTGCAAGATCACAGGCGATTTAAGTAAGTCACAGACATAATTAAATGGCCATTATTCTTTAACAGTATATTATTAACATACATTCGTAAGTCACAAGAAGTAAGGAAAAATGTAGTAGCAACTATATAAATAGCTTTCACGGATCCCATTAACTGCAGTAAAAAAATAATAAATTTGATTTAAAATAAAGAAAATGAAAAATTATAGCTTAAATGTAACATGTCGCAGATTTAACACCAAGAAAGGTGTTTTTTTGGTCAGGGGAAATAGTTAAACGAAATCCCCCGAGAGGGAAAAATCAAAAATGATTAATGATTACGGAACCCAATGGGGCCAAATGCTCGTTTTTAGAGGTTAATTTGATAAGTACTCAATGACATTTCAACTTTAAAATTAGCACGTAAATTGATATTACTAACTGATGAACTGAAATCATTAAATCATAATTTTTAAATATCAAATACTCAACATTTTGGATATATTTTCGTCTATTAAATAAATTACAGTTTAAAAAACCTAAAAAGAGCACGCTTTTAAAGTGAATCGAACTAAAAAGTAAGAAACTATTCTTAATATAAGAATAAAATAATAAACGAGAAAATTGATGTCATTATGATAAAAGTGCGGGGGTGTGCTTTATACTATAGTTTTACACTAACTCTGCATTTTGGAATAGAACATAAAAAAAATAACATTTGATATCAGCACCTCGCTTTTCCATAAGCATTAATTTTTTCGTTTATTTTATTCTTTTATTAAAAATATTTTTTTCTTTTGTTCGATAAAAAAAAAAGCGTTTTTGGTTTTTAAAAAATTTTTTTTTTTTTATTCTCTTAGCAGTAATGCCTTTTTTTTTAAGTTTTAAATATCATTTATTATTGTGTGAAATTTTCTTAAATTAAAATTTTTTTTTTTGAATGTGGAATACCCTTTGGGGTTTAATGTTTACCCATTTGGGAACTGAATCTTTTTTGACACCAAAAACCAAAGATTAAAATTGTCCCAAAAAACTGAAAATGGAAATCTTAGTCCTGATGTTCTGTCAGGACAATGGAACAAAAAAATTAAAATTGTATGCTTTCTATCCCGGCAAGGTAAAAAAATTTAAAATTAATCGGCCTTTAAAGGGGAAAAAAAAATCGAGTTCAAAAAGGGTTTTTTAATTACAGGTGAAGCTTATAAAAGCGTGTTAAAAAAAGGGATTTTTGTGATTTTTTTCATACTCTTTAATTTATAATATTGTTAAGTCAAATTTCTTTTTAAAAAGTCAAGAGTACTTGCTATTTTAAAGTATTGAAAATAAATATATATATGAAAAAATGTGTATAAAAGGTTTGTATTGTATGGTAAGTAGAATTTCTCCATCTGCTTTATTTTGGAAGAATACTTTTACCCTAGAATGCCTAAGCTATGCACATACGCATGTCCGAACGAGACATTTTTTTAAACAAATCTTTTCAGAAGTAAAAAATATTTAAATAATACATAAATAATACGTACTATATTATAAAAGCTAATAAAAATAAATTATTGCAAAAACCCCATTTAAAATTTAAAGCTCTTTTTTTAAGAACTACTTGTAGAATTACTTTAAGAGCTACTCGTAGTCCTAGTAATTTTGAGATTTTTAATTTAACACATTTGCAGGGGGAATATCTCTACAAAATTTTCCCAAATATGTTCGAAAAATACTTTTTTACCCCAGTTTGGGGACGTAGTTCATAGTTTAGAAAATCATCTAAACAGAAAACAGTAAATCAAAAGAGAAACTTGTTGCTGACAAAAGAGAAAACTGAAGTAACGAGAAATAAAAATCATAATTCAGTTTAATTTTAAACGAGATTGGAAAACATTTCAATAACTGTAAAATTTTGACTAAGGAGGAAAAAAAAATGCACGTTCTTTTAAATATTTATTCAAAATAAGAAAAACTAAAACACTATTTTATTTTAAAATTAAATTTTCTTATTTTTTCCCCACTCAATATTTATAGAACTTAAAAGACTAAAAAATAAAATACAAGACGTCAGAAAACGTAAAGTGATATTTTTCTCTTTTTTGAAAAAATTACAAATTTTCCCCAATCAAAGCCTTCATTATACAATCATTGTGAAGTTTCTAAAAATTACAATAAAAACTAATATTCAACTGAAAACTTTCGGGTTTAATGCCAAAAAGTTAAAATATTCCCATTTGGATTTGGAACCGTGATTTTTGCAAAAGGTAGCTTTTTTATGATATTTAAATACCTTTTGATTTGAAAAAGTATAAAAAATTTTTTAAGGGAAAAAGTTTTTTTTAAAGGGGGAAATATTTTTTAAAAATTTTTAAAATAGGGTGGCCATTTCCAAATATTTTTTTTTTGAAAATGCTTTATTATAATAATATTTCGTCTTTTATAGCCCCGTGCCTCTGTTTCAGAGGGTCAACTAGAATTTTGAAATAAACCCAAATCGAAAAAGGGGGTTTTCCCCTGTTTTGCGACAACAGAGGGGGGAAAAATTTTTAAAAAAAAACCCCTAAAAAAATTAAATTTTAAAAAAGGTTTTTAACTCTGAAAATAATGTAAATTTTTCCAAAAAAATATTTGAGCCCCCTGTACCCCGAGGTCTGGGGCTATATACAAGGGAATTTTATTATTAAAATAGGGCATTTTTTACAAAAGGGGAATAATTTTTAAATGGGGCATTCTATGTTCATTTTTTTTCAAAATATTTAAAAAAAAATTTTTTATTGTTTAAAAACTATTCTTAAAAAAAAAATTTTTTTATACATTTTCTACCTAAGCGACACTAAAATATAAAAAAAATTATCGATTTATGCTCTTTTCTTAAATCAGGGTTTCCAACGTAGTCGGGGTACCAAATCTTTTAAAAAATCCAAGAAACCCATTGCAATGGATTCTCTTTTTAAAAAATCTTAATTCGACTTTTTTTTCTAATATTATTCAAAAAGACATAAAAGTCACTTTTTTTTCATTTAAAATTTTAAAATTTTTTTGGGGGGGATAGTAACATACCTTCTGAGAGCTTAATTTTAATACATAAAATTAAATTTTTTAAAATTTCTTTTTTTAAAAATTTTTCAAATTTATTTAAATTTTTTTTAATATAAACAGTATAGGGCAAACAGATTTTCGCATAATCAGCAATCTTTTAACAAATCCAGAAATTTTAATAAATCTGCATTTTACAAAACAAATACTTATTTTATATGGTTTTTCTAATGGTTTCCATATAATAAATTTTTTTGGGACTCTTTCCTTTCGCCGGTAGAACAATCCCAAACTAATTTCAATTAACCCAAAAAAGAATTTTCCGGAACCCTTTTACCCCAATTTTCCCAAACAAGTGGGTTCTTTTTTTTTATCAGTAAGGTTTTTTTTTCATAAATAGAAAAATAGATGAAAAACCAATGAAAACTAATATTTACAATATTTTTTACGTGTATATTGTTTGTTGTTGCCAATAAAGCCTGTTCAGCAAGATTTGCACGGTGCAGCAGAAAAGTACCAATATTTTTTATTTTAATTTTAAAATGAACAAACTAAAAGGGGTTTAAAATATAATAAAAATCTAATTTTACAAAACAGAGCTTCCTAGCTATCTAAATGTACCAATCTATAGCGATCTGTAGAACACAAAAACAGGTCAGGAATTTCTAAAAAAAAATACGATTTGAATTCGTATCATCAGTATCAGCATTGTTAACAATAATTCTAATTCCGAATATTCTCAAGATTCGTAAAAATCAAAATTAAAATAAAGCATAAAATTAATATTCTATATTACACCCAAATACTGTAGAAACTGACCGGCAAGAAACGAGCTGTCTGAAACATCTTCATTTTAAAAAATAAATAAAATAAAATAGAACATAGTAGAGTTTTTCAAACAGAATTTGCATTTTACAGTATTTCTGACTAAATTTTCAATAAATCCGGTTTCTCTGTTCAGTTCCGGTGTTCTTAAACTCTGACATATATATATTTGTACACCCGGAAAATATTTGCTACATCATCCTAAGCTTTATTTTCAATAAATTCTTTTCAGAACAGAAGTAGTAAAACGGTTACACCTAAGCTTAATGAAGGAATAACATGCTACAAATTGTCTGGACAGGACATTACAATACTACAAAAAGGTCGAGCTTGACCACACAGGTATTATTATTCGAATAACCAAAATTACGATCAGCTAAAAATTAACATCACAATACACGTGAATATTTTAAGATTCTATTCAGCTATTTTTATGGCTTTTTAAATCGTTACAACTGATAATAGCAAGTGTAACTTGTTCAACCCATGTTGTCAATCTAGATTCTTTAAAAAACTTTTTATCTTACTTCACAAAATAAAGTTCAAAACAACTTTTTGAAAAATAAATTGTAAAATGGGCCAAGATCCATAAAGCATTTAAATTTAAGAATTTATTTATGAAAACTTAAAATCATTCTAAGAAGTCCTTGAAAAATATCATGCATGGCTGCCTTTTATAAATTATTTATAAATACACAATCAAATGATAAGCTTGATTTGAATTACAAATATTCAAACATAAAATATTTTATAAAAACATATTCATTCGAAAAAAATACAATCTATTGTAATTGTATATTCTTTAATAATTATGCAAACATAATTTTTTTCAATTGGCATATACAGTGAAATAACGTTGAACGCGAAAACGCTTGGATGAAACATCGATAAACACGAATTAATACAACGGTCCTGACAAACTACAATGTATTTTCATGCTTTTTTTCTCTTAACACAAAATGAAAATCGCTTCACACGAAAAGATTTCCTTTCTGGGGCTGAACAAAATGCGAAAAACATCAGCCACGAAGGCTAGATTTAAGACGAATGTGAAACGAAAGAGAGGAGGTTTCACATGTTTCGTAGAAATGAGGCTGTTTTTGGTTTGAAATACCCTCGGATTAGTCTATGACACGAGCCAATTCTGTTTATCTAAGCTACTTTCACCCTCCACCCCTACAAACGTTAATTCTCTCATCAGTTGGCTTTGAAATTCGGTGAAGTGTACATCGCAGTGTGAGTAAAAATCGGTGCGTTTGGTTCGCATTATTTTTTCTATTTTAGAAGAATTTTTTTGATAGAACAAGAGCAAAGAGCTCAGGGGGAAAGCAAACTGCTATTTCTCTAAAAATAAGGATGGAGCTTCTTAAGGCCCTTGATCATAAACAGTAGACGAAAACGGAAATCTGTAAATATTTTGGTATTGCTAACTCTACTTTATGAACAATCAATTTAAAAAAGAGGGCAAATTACGTAAATGTTTGAAAGGTTTTTATTAAATAAATGCATTTACCCATACATACGTAAATAAAATGTACCCTAAAAAACTTAATTTTGTGTTGAATATATATATATATATATATATATATATATATATATCAGTCCCCCTCAGTTTTGTGTTAAACGATTTTCAATGTATATAAGTTGGTTTGCGATCGAATGAGCCATAAAAATTAGAAAACTAACCCTAAAATCTGGCATATAACGCGCACTTTTAACGCAAAAAATAAGATACAAATTTACGGGTGCGCCTTATATGGCGGGTATTAAGATGACAGTTATAAAACAAAACAAAAAAGAGAAGCATAGAAAAATTAGACTTCTACAGATATCGAAATATTGTTTAACAGAAATGGCATTCCTTCCATCTTGAAGGGTTATTATTCTAAAAGTATACTATTTTTTTTTCTAAAGCTTGGAATAATACCTCAAATAAATGATTTCAAAACATAAGAGCATTACACACGTGCATTTCAGGTTGCTTCTTAAAAAAGGGGTGCGCATTATACGGCGAATATACCTAAAAACTAAAAATTGCTGCTTGAAAGTATAGATGCGCGTAATACGCCAGATTTTACGATACGTTCAAACGTATTTTCTCTCTCATCTTGAATACAGAATTAATACCAAAACATTTGATATTCTCCGAAAAATTTATAAATAAATAAGGTCCCATTTGGGGCATACTGTTTAAATAGAATAAAGTATTCAAAAGGCTTCTCTTTGTGGTTTTATCAAGATGATGCATGCTAATAGAAAATGAGAAACGACTTGAATGTACTCCAAAAACTACGATAAAACATTGAGTCCATCGCCATATTGAGAAGTCTCGTCTTATGGAAGTTATCTAATTCCAGTACGTTAACGTAGGGGCGGCGCTTTTTATCTCCAGAGCGTCAGATCAACGAAAATTTTTAGAGCAAGTTTCAGCAGTTCTTCCTAGAATTAAGATCCTTTTCATAGACCCTTTCTGGAAAATTCAGAGTGTCCTACTTTTACCTATACTTTCTTTCGACTTTCTGTACTTGCAATTCAATTATTTTATAAACAGAATAATGTCGGTAAAAACAAGCTAATGGCTTTTACTGCTTCGAGACAAAAAAATTTAATACTTTTAGTACTTTTTTCCAACAAGTATTTTTTCCCATCTTGTTTCTTAAAGGTTTTAGATACACGATTTGCTTGGCTGTAAAGAATTAGAGCCCACCACGGCACTTTCTAATTAAATTTTATTAGATAGAAATTAGAAAGAAAATTATATATCTATATTATATTACATCATAATCAATAAAAATATACTATAGCAAAAAATTTACAGCCTATAAGCCCCCATTTTAAAAGGCAAATATTATATAAACCCATATATGTAGAGGAAACAATATCCCTCCTAGTTTTAAAATGTACATTCTGGTTTTGATGGTATTACTATATATCAGGGGTGAGCAATTGTTTTGGTTTGAAGGCCACATTATGGAAGCAGAGGGTCCACTTTTTTCAAAATACATTCATTACTTCTTCACATCTCTCAAATAAGGTAGGTGCTTACATCCCGTGGCATAACAGAGAATAAGATTGCTACTCTTTAAAATTAGGTTTGCTGAAGCCCTAAATACGTACTTGAAGTCAATTATACAGCCCTTAAGTTCTTTACTCAAGAGCAGGGGTTGCGGGGTTGTACTTTACGGCACTGGATTGTATCATATAAAATCAATAAACATTAATTCTATAAAATAACAGTAAATCTATTTATTTAAAGTGTTAATTTCCTTATAATCCTATAACTGCATGGCCAAGCGCAGTCTCTATAGGCTGCATTTAGCACAAAGCTTAATGAGAGAAGTAGTACTCTTCATACATTTCAGCTTTTTCTTTTAAATCAGAAATCAGTAGTGAGATTATTTGTTGACATTCTCCTCGCAGCCTGCAAGTTAATGTCAGCCAATTTGCATCCATATTTACTCTTAGTAAGTTTTCATACCGAAACTTTTGCTCACCGATATATATCCACAAAACAAACAAGATTACATTTTGCATGTCAACAAAGCAACACAAAAGAAACTCTACAGTCTATTGGCTGCACCGGGTAGATATTTGAAATGGCTGAATTTTTCAGCATGTACACGTTGGATTTAGGTATTTATTACACGAAAAATATTTTGAGAAACAGCAGAATTGAAGAGAATTGCAGGAAGCATGGCGGCTATACCATCTAAAAGAAACTAGAATTTTGAATACATTTTAAAATATAAAGCAATGGGAACAAAAATGAAGCTGTATTCATATTTATCTTGAAATAGCTGCAAATACCCAGCGTTTCATATATTGAAGAACTACTATCCTTGTAGAGGGCGGGAATCCACATCCACCACAGAAGAAAAAATTAAGAGCATCTGTCAAATCATTTGTGCAGACAGACGACTGACGATCGATGAAGTTGCATCTCAAGTAAATTTATTACATGGACCTGTTCACAGTTCAAAACTTTTTACCTGGAACACACACATGGAACCGTGAACAGAAAAATTGTGTGTGTGTTTTGAAATGTTTTCATAATTCTTTGAATATGAATTCAAAATTGGGATTACGGCTTTGACGAATTCGGTACACATCAGTTATTATGTGGAGTGAAGTGCTTATAATTTCACCATATTTGAGCAATACACTTTACTCCTTGTAGTCTAATCACTAAAGGCGATTTTTATCACTTCTCGCGTAGAAATTTTAATTAAATTGGTGACAGTTTCGGATATTCAGAAGAATGCGACGGATAGTTGAGCTTTCAAAAAGGGTTTCATGAGTGTTTTAAAGGTTGGAGTGTTATGATTGTATGCATGTTGAAAAAAGTGTAGAAACTTAAAAGGAAACAATTTTCAAGAGAATTGTATTTTAAAGTTGTTCAAGTATATAATAAAATCAGATTTTACTTGAGAATTTTAAGAGCCTTACACTTTTATTTGCTTATACTTATACCATATATATATATATATATATATATATATACATATATATATATACATATATATATATATATATATCATTTAAGAACAAAAAGAAATTTCAGAATCTGATGGAAATGTTTAAACATAGAATATGCTCTGCTATATTTCACAAAGTTAATATTTAATAAAATATTTTTCATAGTAAAATAATTAAAATATATAAAAATAAGTAGCAGTTTATTAGCAAAGGAATTTTAAAATTAAATTCCAATATAGCCCAAAAAAGCAATTTTAGAAAGAAGGTCTCAAACACCAACAGTCTCACGTTGTCTTAAAGGTGTGAAAGCTAATTTGAGGTCCTATATTTTATTTATTTTCTATATTCCTAACTACGCACAAGAAACACAAAGCAAGCACCCATTACGGGCGAAAAACATTGGAATTTTCAGCAGGTTTTATTTTCAACTTAATAAAAATTTCGGTATTCTCATTTTCTCTTTATAATTCTTCAAAAATCGAATGATTAACGATTACAGCAAATATGACAATTTTTCCAAAGCAACTTTTGGAATGTGATTCAAAACCCTAACATGGAAGCAGATTTTCAAGGAGGAGCATGTATAAATAAAAGGTATAGAGATTCATCGCATTAGTATATTTAAGGAAATATGTGTGCGTGTGTGTATATATGTATTTTAGCTACAACCAATAGAGATATTCTTACAGTGACTACGTCGTGTATATATATATGTATATATAAGACCTCTTCCATCCTCAAAATTAACTCATACAGTGTACTTCAAGCAGGTCACGTGTAAGTGTTTTACTATCTTAATAGGACTGTTCTCACAGCGACTTTGTCGTATACTGCTTAGTGATCTAGCCCCGGTCAAAAAGTAGAATCAAATGGTACAGGCGTAAGACTTATTAAACTATTGCGTTTTGTTTAAAGTAGAATTGTATTTCTATCGGATTTGCTGCAACTTTTCCACGGAAATAACTTTACTTTATTTTAACATTAAATCATTTTTTTATTTTGTATGACTATGACTTTAAATTCACAATTTCATTTAATTAAAATAAATTAAAAATTGTTAAATCGAGCAGTCTAAAATATATAAACAATCCAATGTATGTCACGCCTCCAGCCGGTTGGCAGTAAAATTATAAAACTTTGACTGGAAGTCACCAAAAGGTTAGAGAGCTTTTAGTATATAGGACCTCTTCTATCCTCTGAAATTAACCATACAATTGTGGCACAAACGTTCCATACTTGTAGATTTTGCTGTGAGTATAATATCAGATTAACATCAGGATCTCATGAAACGCTTCACCAGCACATTTCCCAATAGCAAATTAATCAATCAGATTATTGCGTGGAGGGGGGCTCTTTAAAACAACTAAGTTAATCTTCTAATTAAATCCAATCTCAAACACTCCACCACCTGCACCCTCACCAACGAAGACTCATTCGCTGATGAGGAGAGGGGCTATTCTGACACTGTGTGGGCGGAATTCAAACGATAAGGGAGGGGGAATCATGTCTACCACCCTCCCTTTCCCAAATCTCCGGGGAAACCTAAAGGAGTGAGGTGGGGAGGGAATAAGAAAACGAGAAGGGGAGGAAGATGAGACCGTTTGTCGGGTGCCACTGGGACTGAGGGGTGAGGAGTATTGATCCACGAGGGATGAAGGGATGCAGAAGAGCGAAAAAAGAAGAGGGATTGCTCTATCCCTTCTCTATTGGTGGCATTATGAAACATACGGATACAAAAAAAAGTATGCAGGGGAGAATGGATGAGGCGGGATTATAATAAGTAGAAGTCAGAAAGGGAATTTCTCTTTTTCTTTTTTTTTAGAATTATTTTTAGGAGAACCCCATTTTACATCCCCCCAGAAAGGTTCGTTTTTTGTTTTGTTGTTGTTCTTCTCTATGTGTGAAATATTTTGAACAAGAATGAAGATTGATTGGAAATGTTTCCGAGCTATTTTTATTTCGGAAAATGTTAATTTTCCTCCACGGTGTATCTTTTACATATACGTGACAGAATGTTCATGAATTAGAACATTCGTTATGCAAAAGGAGTGATAAGTTAATAAGAGCAAAATAGTTGATGCGAAGCACATGAAATTGGTGTTTAATTAATAAAAGAATTTATCCAAAGTTGCCTGCTACGTTTTGTATCAGAAACCAAATTTCCACTATTACTTTACTTCTATAATAACATAAAAGAAATAGAAATGTTGGAGAACTAATTATATATCTTTAAAATCTTAGTCATAATAACATATTCTTGCAATAATAATGTTCGTGGATAACATGTGTACAAGAGTCAGAGGTAAAAATGAGAGAAAAGTATTCTTAGCTTGTAAACCACAATTTTATAATGTTTGAGTACAACAAAAAACTATGAGTAGTTTTTGATCCTGATCACTTCAAAACAAAATTTAAAGTAAAAAGAGTGAAGTTGAATTTTATTTTTAGAACTAAAACATCTGATGCTTAAGTATTTTATACCAAAAGGTAGAAATATATATTTATTTCAGAACAAAGATTTGTCAAGTTTCATAAAAAATTGTGTGATGTCAAAAACATAATTTCATTTGAATTATTCATTTCCAAACATATGCATCATGAGCTTTCGTTTAACGATAAGGATACTACTTAGAGAAAATTTTGGAATCTTACAGAAAATTTCTTTCTTTTTCAATATTAACTATGTGTTCTTTCGATCGCAAAATTTGCTTTTCCCATTACAGCTTATTTGAATCAAAAGCTTTCAGTGTCTATTGCAAAATTTGAATTTCAGATTCAATCGAAGAAAATGTATGATCAAAATATCTACGAAAAAATGCTTATTAAATATTTTTAAGCATGAAATTATTATGAAATAAAATAACTAATTAATCTTTTTTTTATTTCTATTTAAATATATGCAATGCATATGGGAACTTGAGATCAAAACGCAGCAAGAACATTTGCAATTATAAAAATCACATTAATCGTGTCCCTTTTTAAAATATTCTAAGATTAAAATTAAAAGAGGTATAGCCTTCATCAGTGTGTGTGTGTGTGTGTGTGTGTGTGTGTGTGTGTGTGTGTGTGTGTGTGTGTGTGTGTGTGTGTGTGTGTGTGTGTGTGTGTGTGTGTGTGTGTGTGTGTGTGTGTGTGTGTGTGTGTGTGTGTGTGTGTGTGTGTGTGTGTGTGTGTGTGTGTGTGCGTGCGCACGTGTGTGTTGATATACACATATATAGAATAAATTTATTTTTCCCTTATACTTTTTATTCGATATTTGGTATTGGTAACTTAGTTTTTATACTTTTCGTATTATTATTATTATCTTTAGCATTAATGGAATCTTCTTTGCAGCCTAGGAGAATAGTATTCAAATTTAGTGGTCGGTTGGCTGGCCTTAAAAAGCTATGTTTAACCCTACAATTAGATTCCTAAGGCTAAAGAGTTTGCAATAATACTACTGAAGCTATCTTATTTTTGACCTATACTATCGTGCTATATTTCTATCTATTGTTTGTTGTTTGTTTTTCTTTGCATTTATGGCACTCAGTACATGATTATTGATTACAAATATAACTAAAAATTTAGTAATTGTTCATATAAACATCAAAAGTTCTCAAATTAAATACTATTAATTTTATGATTGAAAAAATAAACATCGGTGGAATTCTAAATTAAGATAAGCGTTAAACGTACATGAAACTTATTTTACCATCGAGATATTTTACAATGAATGATAATAATTACAACTGATCACTCCCGGAATCCTTCAAAGTTATCATAGCATCGAAAATTTGATCTATGCAAAAGAATCATTTTAGGAAATGTGTCATGCACATTTCCTAAATCTCGAATTACAATATACATAAAATTGTATAAATTTAGATGCTCTTTAAAAATAATTATACACCTGTTATACTAGTATATATTGTAAATATATTGTGCACATTCTATACATAAGCTTTTGGTCTTGATAATGAATTTCATTTGTGTTTAAAAAAACAAACGAAACAAATATTTAAAAAAATTTAATGTCAATTCCCACTTTGGTCAACAAAAGAATTTTTTATTTTAGTTAATTTCTATCCAATAATTACAATTAATATAAATATGTATATACGTATAACAAAATCACAATATTAAGTGGCAATTAATTTTTATTAATTATCATTAAAGTATCATATGTCATCCAAAACAATTGTGTACATAAAATTTCAGTTCAACTGAATGTTTTAAAATGTGAGGGGAAAAAATCTTTAAAATTTTTTGCCCCAAAGTGCTAAAAATGAACCAACGTGACTGCATCTGTAATTGTTTAAATAAAATTTCATCAATTAATTTTTAACCCTTAAAATTTAAAATTTATCTATTGCCAATAAAACAACTTATAGAAAATTTCTGCTCAAATGAGCTTTAAAATGTGAGGAAAAACCTTTTTTAAAGTTTTGACCGTCGCCAAAAAGATACCAACGGTGTATCTAAAATTTTTTTGAATAATTGTTTTAATCAATAATATTTTTTTTATAACAAATTACCGTATTGTTCTCCAAAATAATCGTGTATATAAAATTTCAGCTCAATTGAGCACTTTAAAATGTATTTTATTAACGATTGAAAATTTGAACAAGATACATATAGGAGATTGTGAACTAATAGTAGGAATTGAAAAATACATGTACGTGCATCGTTACAGGAAATTGATGTAACTGTAAACGCGCAGTGAGATGAAAGTGTTGAAAACATCTGATTCAGAAAGATATACAAGATTTCTAGAGATCGAATAGAACACTTTAACTATGAAATGCCACAAAAAAAAAATAATTCAATAACTTATAAGTTCCTTTTCTGAAATAAAATCAAAACCCAGAAGAACTACCGTTACCAACTTCCGTGCACGGAAATCTGGTTTCAGACACAAACAATACTTTACAATTTTTTTTTAGTTCTAAAAAGTAACAAATAAAAAAAAGTTACATTTATTGAAAAAGTCGACTTTAAAAATGAATTATTCTCATTCAAAATGTTCTCGCCCAACAGCTTCCGAAGAGTTGTCTTTAACGACCTAAATTGGGAATCCATTTCAATAGACAGCAGTCTTCACCGCAATGTGGGACAATGTATCCAACACTCGTTTACACACATAAACAAAACCTAAAGTGAACTCGTTCATCTTCTTTCGTTACTTTCCATGAGAAAAGTTGATCGGTTCGCTTTTAAAATCGACCGTCTGTAAAACAGGTTTCTCAGCCGAGCTCGGGTTTCGACGGGAAAAACAACCTCTTGGTATAATTAGACGCGAAAATAGGACGAAAAGGATACTTCCCATCTTAAATAGATTCTGGGTATCCCATATATTGTAGTTTTGTAGGATAATGAAAGATGAAGAATATGTGTTTTAAGGATGTACTCCCATTAAAAAATTTTTTTTATTGTGATATTTGGAATTAAATATAGGTTACAGCAAGAAAGTTAATTAATTTCGAGAAAGTTGCCCCAGAATTAATAAAAAAAAAATTCAACCAGAATTAATCACACGAGCTCACTTAATTTTTTTTTCAAAGAATCTCAAAAAATAAATCTTTTATTCAAAAAGCTTCATATAAATCGAAACACTCAAAGATGGCGACTCAAGATGCGCGATAACATTACAATATGATTACCTTTGATATTTCTTTAGTTTGTTGATGCGGTTGCCATGGGGATGACGTTAATTATAGTTAACTTGTATTGGTTTCTTTTTTTTTCCGCAATAACCATTGTATAGTTACGTGAATCTAGCAACCAATCACTAGATTCTCATGTAAACTGGCTAAAGAAAAATACAGGTAAAAAGCTGGCTTTTCTCCCTAACTTTAATTCACCGGCAATTTGTGGATTTGTAAATGGGCTGAAATATTTTAGGATTTTATAATTCAATTTAAGCGATATTGTAGTTAATAACTAAGCTTAAAGATATCGTATCATTCTCCAATCAATACCAAAAACATTTGCTATCCCCATTCAAAATAAAAACATGATAAACCAACTAAAACGCCTTGAACAAGCTTGCTGAAACGAGACTCCCTCCCAAACATTTTTAAACTTCTTGCTTCACACAAAAAAAATAATGGTTGTCGTCTGATTCCCCTGAAATGGAGGGAGAAGGGGAGACGACGACAAACGATTTCGTGTGAGATTTATGGTCGTTCTTTGTAGGATTTCGTGGGGATGCTGAGTTGAGAAAATGGGGAGTTGGTCCAGGGAATTCCTGCACGATCTCAGGCCATGTGTGTAATTCTCTCTTTGGATGAGAATTTGTCGCAAGAATTCAGGGTTTAAATTTGAGACATCTGAATCAGAAGAAAAATAGATTATTTTTGACAAGTTCCAACAGTGCCTTTTTTTTTAAAGATTTTTTTTTACATTTTAAAGGCCTTTTTCCTTCTTAAAGCAACCTTTCCTCTTTCAATAGGGTACGATAAAAATATGATATATTTATATGTTAGCCTTTCGTCCAAACGGGAAGATATATTTTCTAAATATAATTTGAAAGTCAACTAACTTCAAAAACTACTTTTTAAAAATTTTATACGTGCTAAACCTTTAACTGCAGTTAATATATATATATACACACTACTGTGATAAAATACACATTATTGTAAAAATTTGCTTAAAACGTAGGATAGACCATCAGTTATTTTAATTCATATAATTATTTTCTTTTCCACACCGCAAATAGTGTTTTAAAATTAAAGTTCCCTCACTTGCATAAATTACTAAAACAATTAAATATTTACAAACTTACTGAAAAAATAAGAAAGCTGACTATATATATATATTTTAATTTAAAAAAAACTTTTTTTTAAATTTTTAATTGAATTATACTATCATTTTTTTTTAAATTTTTCATATTTGGGTTTAAAAAAGATAAATGGATAATTTTCATATTTAGGTCACTAGATTAGAATACATGTATAAAATTCTTTTAAAGACTTTTTTAAAAAAAAAAATTTTTTTAAAATTTTAATATTTCGGCAAAATTAACTTGAAAAACCCTTTTTTTTCAAATGTTTTTTTTTAGAAAATGTTTTTTAAATATTTTTGCCTGTCTTTTTTCCAGCCGTACAGAGCTCAACTACAATGTTTGAAAATTCACATTATTTTCAAGTTACAACCCATTGAAATAATTATCGCTTTTTTTTAAATTTTTCCCCCCTTGTTGTTTTAAAACTTTAAAAAACCCCACTTTTAAGTTATATTTTAAAAAATTCTGTTGACTTTTGTACAGAGGTCTGAGCTTGCAGGGCAAAATATTTTTAAAAAATAGAAGCATTTTTACAAAAGGAAAAAATTTTTTGAAATGGTCACTATTTCTTTTGTCAAAATTTGTCAAAAAATTTTTTATTGTAATACTATTCTTAAAACAAGTTTAAATACATTTTCTAATCTAAGTGACACTAAATATCATAAATATTATCCATTTATACACTTTTTCAAAATCACGGTTTCGAAAGTAGTCGGATACCTTAAAATGATCTTATTCTACACACACTTTTTTTATCCATTCTACTTCCTTTTAATATCCCAAAATTACATTATGCAAATATATAAAATAGGAAGTGAACTGAAACTTCTGATTTCAATCCATAATATTCAGTAAGTGAAAATTAAAATATAGGCCCCTGATTTTTTTGAAACGGGTTGTTTTTAAAAACCCCCGTCAGCTGAATTTTAAAAGGGATAACGAAAGAACTTTGAGGATTAAAGTTTTCTTACAAACTTTTTTGTTGCAGCCTGTATTTATTTTCTAGTTATACGACAATTTCTGTTTATTTTAAGCAGATGAATTTTATTAAAACCTCCTGAGTCTGGGGAATACATTTTTTTAGAGGGTACCATCTAAAGAGAGTTTCCCCCGGGGTTCCCCTTTGGAGTTTTTGGCAGGGGTTCTGCAAGTGACCACTATTTGCTTCATCAAAGACACACACAAATTTAGTAAAATTTTAAATTCTATAAAAAATCGAATTCTTCAAAGCAGTTTGTTTTCTAAAAACAAATATAAATAAATACTTTATGGATAAAATAAAATCGAAAATCACGAGCTTCAAACATGAATGGTTAAATCTGAAAACTTGCCAATAAGGAGATGGAACAACTTAATGACATATCAACAGATTAGACGTTAAAATCTAAATTTAAGCAGGAACATCTCTTAAATTTCAGTTGTAAATTTGCATAATACGCAGAAGTTTCTCACACCGTTATAAATATTTTAATGCCATGCTGAACAATGTATTTGAGTTAAAAACACTTCTCAACGTATGAGGCAATAAAAACAAAATACAGCGGAACCTCTATATTGCGAATTTTTCTGTATAGCGAACTTTTTCTTGGAACCAAAAACATTTCACGATTTTTTTGTAAAAAAACCTCCCAAGCGAAATGCATTTTCTATGTAAGAACTTTTTTTTTAGTGATTAATTTTGCCCCCTTTTTTTAAATATTTCGAAAAAAAATTTGTATTTTCTTTAAACACATTTTAGGTGGTTAAAATTTTAACTGGTTTTTAAAATCCTAACTCGCCAGGCGTAGAGTTCTGGAGTTTCAAAAAAGTGCAACCTTAACCCCCATTGTCCCGTTCACTAGAAACACTTTATATCCCCTTTTCCCCTCTAGTGGGGGTTGTCCCTGTCCCCGTGTTCTAAATTTTTTAAAATAATGTTGTTCAATATTACACACATTTGTAGCAAATTATAAAATATCCTTAAAAATTCATTAAATTTAGTATAAAATTATTTTCTTAAATTGAAAATATAGTGAATTCTCACATTTTTTTCTTGCTTTTCCCCTTAGTTTTTTTTTTTTTTTTGATGGGGTAAGATATATAAAATAAACAAAAACTAATTTAAAAAGGTGTGAATAATTACTTTTTAGTATAAGTGTTTATGAATTTAAAAAAATTTTTTTTTTTTTTATAAATTTTATTAAAAAAATGAACCCTTTTAACGAATTTTCCTATAACGAACTTTTCCGGGATTTAGGGGTTTTGGAAAATTTTCGTCCGACTGTATATAGGAGCAATTTAACTGCTGATGTCTTCAGTAAATCGAAAGTTTGTGTAAAAAAATGCAAACATATATCTCAGTTATTAAATATGATGCAATGGTGGATGACACCTGGAGCACGAATTAATGAGTAAATTACATTACTCTATTTTGTTAAACATTTTTCATAAAGATACAGTATTTTTTTTAATTGTCTTCACGTAAAAGTGTCGTGAACCGGGAATCGTGGAAGGGGGAGGATTCGTTGAAGAAGTTGACATGATTTTAGAATAACTATTAATTTTATCTAACCATCAAAACTTTACGAAATGCACTTTTATAACTTAACTTTGGGAGCAATAAGAAATCTTAACCCGAAGTCACATAGCTTTCATATCGAAACTACTTATCTTGATTAAAGTTCCGTGAATGATTCTTCTTGAAGTCTGTAGTATGGTCAGCTCCAAGATTGGTTACTCAATCACTTCCTGGCGACTTCTCCCATCAATTATTAATCTTAAAGTGTGCGACTACCACAGTCGCTATCTACTAACTCTTGAAATTCAGGTTACAAATCAACGTTTAACCATTTTTTCGCATACTCGACGACTGGCACTTAAATAGTAGTTACATTTGCACAAATCAATTATTTTTCGGGAGGGTTTTAAACTAAAATTGTTAAAAAATATTTTTCCCAAGCAGTGATTAAAATGGTCTTTTATACCCCAGGGCTATGACGACGGGAAGGGTCCACGTCAGCGAAAAAATTTTGGGGGGCTATAAGGGTAAATGGGGGGCTACGATAGTGGCTCTCATTAAACTAGATCGTGACTTTAATTTTAAAGGAAATTTAACAATGGGAAACCAGATTTCCTATTTAAAGATTTATTTACTAAATTGAATAGGTTATTTGCAGTTACAAGGCGAAAGCAAAAATTTTATTAAACAAGGACCACATTTCAGCCTTTCTTGCCAGAATTATTAATAATAAAATGTCGTGACTCCTCCCAGATTCTCAATTTGTCAAAAGGAATCTACCAGGAAAAGACGTTTTAACTTTATTCAACATTTGAATGCCCTTTTTTTTAGATTTTGAAATTAGGTTTAAGAATTTTTTGTGACTATTGCAATGCCACAGTAGGCAATGAATTCATATGGTCACTTTGAAAAAAAATTGTTAGATTACAAGAATTAGTCACTAGGAATAGACATTAACACAGATCTTAAAGTTTAGAAACGGATGTCAATAATTTTTGCTTTAAAAAGATATACCTGTTATTTATTCTATATTATGAAAGATCTTGAGACAGTTTTTAATTGTTTTTACGATTGAAAAGAAGTTACAGTGCACTTGCCAATCTTCAAAACAAAAAAAAAAAAAAAAGAAGAAAAGACTAGGTACTATTAACTAAAGAAATATTTAAGGTTACACCTGACACACAAGATTGATGTCAAATGTTGAAATTTTGTAATTGCATCTCCAGATTCATCCTTCTTACACTAAAAGCATTTGCTTGTTGCTTATTTATTTTACGCATTAAATTAATTTCAATTTAATTAATTACAAGTGTTTTCTTAAGTTTTAAACACTGTACTTCTCTACAGTTAAAAATTAAAATCCTTTAAAGGAAGTAGTCTATACCTGCGGTCAAAAACTTTAAAAATTAATTTGTAATACTTGAATGTTAGCTGAGTAAGGGAACCCCTAACCGAAAAACCTGTCAAGGGATCTATGAGGCAAAAAAGTTTGGGAATCTCTGCCCTAGAGGATTAGTAAAATACTCGAATGAGAACCCTTTACAAGAGTATCTATAATATTTTGATCTGTGTTAAAAATAATTTAAAATGTGCGTATCCTTCTGAGAGGCCTTTTTTGACTGGGGTCTTCCGGAAACATCTTATAGTTTCAAAGATACTGTGAGTCGGCTAAGTCAATATCATACAGTAGTTTATTTAGATAAAAAATAAATATTTGGTCTTAATCAACCTCGTAGAATATGGTTTAATTCGAATCCTAGAATTTATCCAAGAAACAGCTCGACTCTACAAACTTTCTACAACAAATCGTCTTGCAAAATGGATTTCTTTCTGATGAATTTGTTATAATTCAGTTCAAACAACCGGTAGAAATAAATCACAAGCGAACTGAATAATTCACGAGCTTCTACGATCTACATTTTTATACCGTAAATGCAAAACTTCTATCAAAAGTCGTTTCTTACCAGCAAAATGGAACATTTCATCATCATTTCTCACGATACGTGGCATTACATTTTTTTTTTCCCCCAAAAAACCGAAGCGTGGGGGGAAAGATTTGTTTTGGAAAAAGGGGCACGTAGAATGGTTTATAGGGCATTTTCCCATTAAAAAAAAAGCCCACCCCCCTTTCTCGATGTAGAAATGTCCCCAGTTGGCGAAATGCCTTCCCCAAACCCTTTGGGGATTTTCCGGCTGCCCGGCATTGTTCCTAAAAACCCTGTTTAAAAACCCTTGGCCAAAGGGGTTTTTTTTCTTTCTTCTTTTTTTATTTTTTTTTTTTTCGCTGACACATTGTTCAGTCCCGGTGGGGACACGGTTTGGCCCAAAAATTTTTGGGGATTTGGGAAGGGAAAAAATTATGTTTTTTTTTTTTTTGTTTTGAAAAAGGGGGAATGGGATGAATGGAGAAATCGTTTGGTCAAGGTTTTTCAAAATTTAAGGGGGAACGTAAATGTGTTTGGGTGCCCATTTTTTGATCGCAATCTGTGGCAAAGGGGCATTAAATGGTTCTATTTTCCAAGAATGAGGTTATAATTAAAAGCAAGCAAAGACGCAAAAATTGTTCTTTGAAAAAATTTTCAAAATGAAAAATTAAAAAAAGAATCCCAATTTCTAAGTTAAAAAAGAATTTTTATTTAAAAAATTTCCCCTTCGTAAAAAAATGAAGTGAACTTTTTAAAAAAATGAATAATTTTTAAATTTTTCATTGGATAAATTAAATAATAAAAAAATTTTTTTTAAAATATAAAATAATCCAAATGCCCAAAGTTGATACTTTTAAAAAAAATAGATAAAAAACGTATTTTCAAAAAAAGCCCGGGCCTCATAAAATCAGTCCCCGTTACGGCTCGGGAAAAGAGGTATTAAAAAGGGGTTTTAAAATTTAACTCTATTAAACCTTTTACCAATGTGGTTCAGTTTTACACAGGACATTTTTGGGCTTTTCGGCCCCCAAAAATGCAGGGGAAAATTTTGATAATAGAGGCCCCCAATAATGGGGGTTTATAGTTTTTAATATATTTTATTTGCATCATTTTAAAAAATATTTCTTAACGTAAAATAAAAACATAAAAAAAATCATTTCTTCGAAAAAATTTAAAAAATTAAAAAACTATACAAATATTAAAAACTTTTTTAAAAGTATTTATTTAAAAAAAAAAAAGGGCAACAAAAAAATTTATTTTCTTTTTCATTATAAATTAAATAAAAAAAAAAAAGTAAAATTTTTAATGCGGCGTTTAAGCCGCCTTATAATTTTTATCACAAAATCGGGGGGACAATTTCGGGATTTCCTTTTGGGTTCCGGCATAAAATTTTTAAAAACTATCTTTGCGGACTCGAAATACTTTTCATATGAGGAAAGATTAGTTTACTTAGATTTGATGAACCAGAATCGGAAATCGGAGTACATGCAATTTTTTCCCTTCATATAATTTATTCCCTCCAGCTGACTTCCCAAAAATTTTTCAGGGGAAACTGAAATTTATTATTTGGGTCAATTTTTTTAAACTTTTCGTAATTTCCCCTAAATGTCCATAATTCTGAAGATGTTTGTCAAATTTTGGTTAAAAAATTTTCAAAAAAATTTCCCTCCATTTTAAAAAGGGGGAAATTCCTTTTAGAATTCATTGGGGCCACATGGGCCAAATTTTTCCCTAATTTCCAACCCCGATATTGAATAAATTTCCCTTTCCAGTGTCGTAACTACCCCCATTTTTTTTGTGGTCCAGGGTTCTAGAAGGGGGTCAAAATTTTGCTTTTAATTTAAAGGTTTTTCAATTTTTTTTGATAAACCCAACCCTTTTCTGGGGTTTTAAATTGGGGTTATCACTGTTGATTACTTATATTGTGACACAAATGACGCTAATTCACTAATATATTTACTTGACTAATAGAATACACTTTACACTAGAAAGTGTGGATTTTATTTTTTAATTTTTTTTTTACTGAATCCTTTAATCCTAAATATATTTAAAGGTTTTAATATAAAAACCCAACATTAAAATAAAACACCCATATTGTTTTTAAATTGAAGATTTTTCAACCTTTAAGATTTTTAAAATTTCTAGGCATACTCTACATTTGCTCAAAACATTGCACAATTATTAAAAAAAAAATTTAAATTTAATACTTGAGATTCATTCACATGCATATAAAAATCTTGCATTAAATTAAATGTTGTATGTTTCAAAATACGTTTGTCACGAAATAAAGTTATATTCCAAAAGCAACACGTGACTATTGGCGACGAACCTCGTAATTTTGAGCCTCACTCAAGTGTCCAGAACGACACTTGAGCTGACACCTCTCTTTCCTAAACACCACATCTCACCAACGGGAGAACTTTCCCAAGTTCAAATATATATTACGTGTTGCCCCTACACGGGGTTCTTCAGTGGGTTTTGACATGCCCAACCCGTTTTATGATCAAACACAGGGCTATCCGGCCATCCCTTTTTAAAACAGGGAGGATAATTTGTTCCAATTTTATGCTGGTGGTATTTATTTTGTTGAGTTTATACGCGGAGGGTCTTCAGTGGAACAGCGGGTTCGAACACTGGACACTCCAGCCACGAGTTTTTAACCATAACCACTAGGCTACCACAGCCAAAAAAGTTTGCAAGGAAAAAAATTTAATGTTGAATGAAAAGTTTGGGGAAGGCGTTTTTTAAATTTTAATAAGAAAAATACACCACATAATTTTTAAATATTAACACACAACCTACATGTGTAGTAGTAAAATTGCTAAGCTTAAAACACACATATAAATTTTTAACTTCTACTTGTCTGGCAATTCATATTAAATGTGTCTGATACGTAAAAAAATAGATAAGCTTTTTAATACATTTCCGTATAATAAAGTACTTTTTTTTATTTCTGTTTCAAAGAACCTTAGAAATAGAATTGCCACTTATTTTCTCTAACATGTGAATTATCAATAAAGATGATCTTTTATATGTTTGACCACGTGTCACATTTCATATACTCTATATAAAATTCGGTCAGTACTGTTGCGCACTGTAGATGCAAGTACAAATGAAGTTTAAAAATTTTAAACAATTTTCCTTATAAAAGCATTATAATAAAAATTATCAGAAATAATTGAGTGTCAGAAAAAATCTTCAAAATCCCATATATTTATACTGAATTGATTAGTCTTTTAGTTTTCTATGTAATAAATTGGTCATTTTCAACAGCCACGTGAAATCTCTTTATTTAAAAAGGTACAATGATATACAAAATAAATTTTAATGCGCAGAAAGTTGCGCATGTTTTGAGATTATATAAAATAGGTTTTTATAATTTATTAACTAAACAAAATTGTGCAATATATCCCAATTTTTACCGCTTGTTTTCAAAAACCGCTTGCTTTGCAGTTCTATATTTTTGCTTTGAGATCTAAAAAGGGGGTATAGGTTACTATAAACCATTTTTTTTTTTTAATTTTACGTAGGCAAATAGTTTCTTGTATTTAGTTTTAAGAAATAAAATAAAAGACAAAAACAACATGACAGTTTAATTTTAAAGTAAAAAGATTGGAACTTTTTACGTTTTACAACAAAATTGTAGCATCCGTTTCGAAAAATGACTAAGTCGGCAGGCTTAAACGAAATGAACAGGAGTTGAAAAAATTTAATTGCATGTAATGTTTAAAACTTCTTCTTGATTGTACAGTTTTTTAAACTTCTCTGACATCAATAATTTATGTAACATTATAAAAACGGAAAGACATAATGAATTATGGATTATTAATTACTTATTTGATAGTAGTACCTTTTTAATAATCGAACTTTTATTTAATACTTCAACATTACAAGATCCACCAAATTAATAGTAAACAACAATAAAAAGAAGAAGACGCAGTTTATTCAGTAAAGAACTTAACTCTTGGCTTTAATATCAATTTCGTAAACGTAATCAGAAAGTTTCATCTAAATTTCATGCGTAATATATACTAACACAAAACAGCTAACAAATTCTAGGTATCTAATATTTTATTTAATTATATTACGCATCTATTATTATTTCAAAAAAAAATTTTGATTTAATAAAAAGCAGGTAAAAATATGACGAGATATTTTACATCATTTTCCTTGAAAAATATTCCAATTGGTTTCTTTCTTAAAAGCATTTTGTATCCTAAATACTGTTTTATTTCATCAAATCTGTTTATATATTAATTTTAATACAATGATAATAACGATGAGAAATGAAGTTTTATAGCCTTTCTGAATTAGCAAATTGCCATTCTAGTCAAATTATAAATGGAAATTTTTAATTAAGGTCACACTAGAGTAAGACTTCGGAACTCGGACGAAATTCGAGTCATAGTCAAGTGTCGATTGATTGATTGATAACAAACGATACCCCTTCGAAAGTTAAACACGAGAGCTGGGGAGGCACTCTTTAAAACCGTAATTACATAGATTGACTCCGTAATTTAAACGTCGATCAAGTGATGAGGATGACACCTAAGCTGGCACTTTACCTTACAAACTTCCACACGACACCAACGGGAGAACTTGTAAGCCTCGACATTTTAGAAATTGTATTTGTGTCCGTCGACAAGCATTTTATTCTATGATTTCCGGTATCGCTATTTTGCTTAGAAACTAATTTTAAAAGAAGGTACTCCGTCTCTAATACGAAACAGTACGAAAACCATGATTTTCTTTACTTATGTACAATATGCAACTATCGTAAAATCCGCCGTATAACGCGCACTTTTAACACAAAAAATAAGATCGAAATTCAAGGGTGCGCGTTATACGCAGGGTATAAAAAAAATTAAAGCTTTAAAAATAAACAAAAATTAGCGTAGAAAAAAATAGACTTGTATATATATCGAAATATTGTTTATTTAAAAGAAATGAGAAAAAACATTCCCAGCAAAAAGGTTGGGTTCTCAAGAATCATCTTTTTCTAAAGCTTGGAATAATACTTCAAATAAATGAGTGCAAAATATAAGAGCACTGCGTACTTACATTTCAGATTTTCTTCAAAACGGGGGTGGTTTTATCGGAAAAACAAAAAATTAAAAAATTGAAGCTCGAAAGTATAGGTGTGCATTATACCGCGGTGCGCGTTACAGACCGGATTTTACTGTAATTTTTTAAAAGGGAACTGTTCTCTAAAAAATGCTGAAAATCCACGTGTATTATAATGTCTATGATACATTTTATACATAATTTAAACCCATTTGGGGACAAAAGGGGGTTCCCTAAGGGCCCCAAACCCCTAGTTGATTTTTTTTCGATTGTTATAATCCTATTACGTTACTAAAATTTAATTATGTATTTGTTTTTAATTTCATCAATTAATGATAATTATTTATTCAATAATTAATTTTTATTCTTTTTGTTCCCGAAAATCGACAAAATCAAAAGAATATGTTGGGCGGTGTATTGGATACTTAAATGGTGGACTTCCGATCCTGGACCCCCCAAAAACCCTTTTTGTGTCCTACGTTTCCCCCCTTTTTTGATTGAAAATAATGAATTTCAAAAATATAAATCCTAATACAAATTTGGAAGCACGCGTATTGAGACTCCAAGAAATAAAAAGGCGTACATATTGAAAGCAATAAAATAAAGAACGCGATTTGTGGATTTTTCTAAAAATCATGTTTAAATATATATATTGGTAAATCATAATTTAAAATGAGTACCTATAAGTTTTGCTATATTTATAAACGTAAGATAATAGCTTTGCTCAATAGAAACGATAATCACCACAGGTAATATATATTGATAATATTAGTACACTTCTCTTCACGGGAAAAAGCTACTCCTTTTTTTCCTCTTTAAAAAAATTTTTTTTTGGACCGTATTAAACATACTTTTTTTTGTGTCTTTCTCTTACGGGGAAAAAAAAATAAAAAATGCTTTCTACAATATGTGATGCGTTTTAAACAGTGTGTCTACAGTGATTACTTTGGTTGGCAGCGCAATATTATTAACTGAAAATTCGTCATTTGTGCCAGTCAGAAGCTGGTGTATATTTAAGCCATCCCCACAGCTCTACCAGAGAAAACTTGAGTTTAAAAATTATAAAACGTCTAAAAAACTTTTAATTGTCATTCTTGATGACACTTTGAAGGATTCGAACTCAAACACATAACCCAATGGCCACTAAGCCATACCTTATACTTTATTTTATTTATGCGAAAAAATATCCGAGTAAGAAAAAACTTTCATAAACTTTAAAAAAAAACACTTACCCAGTCTGCCAACAGCATATCCTTTGGGGGGTCGAAGTACTCTGCGCGCCCATGCTGACCGCACCACTTCCAAGGCGAATTCGGTACCCGAAATGAGGAGCGTGCTGGGCACTAGACAGCCCCGGTATTCTAGGCTGGCCACGCTCCTGGTCAAGCACGCGTTCCAAAAGCACATAGAATTCTGCTGCAGAAAATCCGCAAAAATCGAATGCCCGTCCTCTTGTTTACCACCATCTGTATGAATCTTCTGCAAGACCAGGGCGATACAGTTCCGACTGATCAGCACGTGCTTCTGTTTAGAATCCGCCAAGTGCTGTTTGGAACTCATGGAAGAAAAATTATCATGTCATTTCCAGGGGAAATAGAATTTAAGAACAAAAATTCCGTTCCAAACTATCACCGACTGCACCATATGAAACTTCCCGCCATGTGAGTATCCATTCTACAGCGAAGTCATATTTGAACCGACCGTTACGAACACTTTTTCCTGTTTTGTTCTGTTCGCTTTCGAGTGTTTCGGTTTCGCTATTCGATTGGCGACCTAAACAATGGTTGTTGGCGACGGAGGCGCGCGTTGAGGCGATTTCGGAAGTGATATGGGGGACAATCTTGCTCGGTTTTATTATGGCATTAAAACGCTTCTCAATCAGCTGCGATTATGAAGTAAATCCTCGCTTTATTACATACAGTGATGATAGATGGCCGTTGGGTCTTTGTTCTGAGTTTTGAATAAGGCTTAAGAGATACAATAATAATTAATCCGCTGTGCTCTGTCAAATGTCAGAAACAAAATGTAACTGTGTTAATTTTATCCTGATGTGTAGCTCATATATTTATCTAATATCTCATCGACCAATCATATATAATGATCTAAATGAGAGATAAAATTAAAAAAGAGAGAAGAAATAACCGAGACACGTTTTTTTTCTAGAGCTGAAACATAATGAATGAATGATTCGTGCTTTCTTAGATGTTGGAAACTTCGTCATTACTTATGAAAAATTTCTGGCGTGATTTCATTTTACTTCTATTACTCAACGAAAGTAAATTTTGTTACAGTACCCCACAATTATTCGAAGAAATTTATAATTAGCGAACGCACGAATTTCTTACAAGATTAACAAGTAAAAAAAAAAAGTTTTGTCTTTGTTTATACACGAATTGCGAATACTTTTATAGTATTATAAATGTTTAAAATATTCGCGGTTTCGAAATCAAAAGTCGTGATTTTGGACAATTCGATAATAATTTAGAATACTGTGCTCATTTTATATGAAAACTGGAACATTATTTTGATGATGTATATGCATGAAACTTATAATAACAGCTTTCAGTTCAGTTTGACTTAAACGAGAATTGTAATAGTTCGAACTTAAAATAAATGAGATTTTTTTTTAAAAAAATATCGTTTGAAATATGCAATCATTTTAACTAACGTTCTGTAAATATTTTTTTTCTAAAATAAACTGATCAATTACTTATAACATTGCAATGTTCAGTTTCTATTTATTCTGATTATATTAAAAAATAATATTTAAAAAATAATAATTTAGAAGTTTAATATTTTCACGATTTTGAAATCAAAAATTGTGATTTTGGACGTTTTAAAAGCAATTTAGAATATTGTACTAATTTTCTTAAAAAAATTGGTACAGTATGTCGGCGATTTATAATCATGAAACTGCTAAAATAGAGCTGTACAGTTCAGTTTGACTAAAACATGATTGAAATACTTAATAATACGAAAATAATAATTTATTTATTTTTTTTAATGAAAAAGTCGTCTGCAATAGACAATTTTTTAACTAACGTTCTTTCGATCTTTTTTCCCTGAAATAAACTGATTTTGATTAAACTATACTCTCATTATACAAAAAATTATTTGTGAAAAATTTCTGGTGTGATTTCATTTTATTTTTATTACTCAAGGAAAGTAAATTTCGTTACTGTAACCCACCATTATTCGAAGAAATCTATAATTAACAAACGCACAATTTTTTTTTTTACAAGATTGACAAGTTTTAAAAATTTTTAAAAAAAGATAAAAAATACATATTTTAACTTAAACTACACACGAATGCGGATTTTTTCAAAAATATTAAAATAAAAGTTTAATGATTTAGAAATCCCAAATCATGATTTTGAACATTTCGATTCATTTTCGAAGAAAACTAGAACATTAATTTGATTATTTATATGCATGTAACCGTAAAAAAAGAGCATTTCATTTTAGTTTGCTTCAAAATATGAAAAGAATTTTTTTTCTGCGAAAATCGTTTGAGATATAAAATTATTTTAACCAACGTTCTATTAGTCTCATTTTTCCTTAAAATAAACTCATAAATTACCTGCAACATTGAAATTGAGTTTCTCTTAAATTATATTCTCATTATACGAAAAAAAAATTCTTCATAAACATGAAAATTCAATTTGAAATGATGAAAACATGGTGATCATACCCATTGTGACAAAAATAACTATCAATTTTTTAAAAAATAAATATAAGTAAAGTTAATTTAATACATTAAAGAGTAAAAATTACGTTTCTGTAATCAATTCTTCGGTTCGTTCACATTACAGAACCTGTTTCGTAGTTTAAAATTTAGTTCAAAAGCTAAACACAGTTTTGTTACGTAATTGAAACTGTTTATTTTACTGCAAAATGATACCATTTAAGAAAAAAGTAATTAAAATGGAATTTTTAATAGAATCTCATTGTTCATAAAAAAAACCATTTAAGGCTAAATTACCGTATACAAATTGATTATACTAATCTCGCATTAATTTTAGATCTAGAAAGAAATGTTAATTACAAAAATGGTAGAATTTATGGAAACATTTTTTTGTTGAAAATTATAAAATAAACACGTATTCGTCGTTTGCAAAAATTATTCAAACTGAACTGTTTTTGAGTTATCTAATGGTACTTTTCGCAGGTTCTCATTTAGATTATTTTCATTGTTCTCAAAGTTAATTTATTTTTATAAAAAATATATTTTTGCTATTCAAATCTTATTTCATAACCACAATTTTTTCAAATTATATGTTTGTTTGTTTTTATAATTATGTAAAAATAATTCACACTTAGTTTCTGGTTACGTTGATTATTTATTTAAAAATTTCGTAACTGAAACTAATATTATAGTATATCTTTAAGCACAGTTAATTTTTTTTCTTTTATAATGGCTTAATTCCACAAACCCAAGCTTTAATTTCTTTATTTAAAGTAAATAGAAATTATGCGAAAATATTATTTTAAATTTTAACTCAGCAGAAGCATTTCAAGCAAGGAAGAAAAATTGGCGAAAAAATTCTATAACTGAAAGAGTTATTATTATCTTTTGAACAATTTGGCGTACAATAAAAAACTAAAAAACATTAAAATTTGTAGTTAATTTTCCCATTTATACTAAATTTCATGGTGACTATACAAATATTAGAAATTTTATTATTTTTCGTCCATAATCTTCTTAATATTTTTTAAAATAAGAAAAATAATATAAATATATTTAAAAAATCAAACCATTTAAGAAATCTGTGTTTTAAACATTGTATAACCAAATCTCTTCTCAGTGTTGTAATGGAAGCGATCGCCAAGCTATCTTGGTCACAAACTCGAAACCAGCGGGCCGGAGTTGGGGTTCAGGTCCACTAAAAAGGCGGGGCCTTTTTAAAAACACAGGTAAAAGTCCTCCAAACTGTCGGGGTGAGGTTTGGTGGAGGGGTGCGAGCTTAAGATCCCCTCTTAGGGAAAGCCAAAATTAGGGTCCGCCCCCAAAATTACCCCCTTTTTTTAAAATTGTAGCGTTTTGAACCGGAAAATTTTTTTTTTTGGGATAATGCCCCTTCAATCCACCTGCACCCTTAAAAATTTTTTTTTTGGGGGAAACCAACCGTAAAAAAACCCCACTTAAACCCAAACCAAATTTTCGGGGTTAGGGGGACCCCCCCCTAAAAAGGGGGTGGTGGCGGGAATGGGTTTGCTGCCCTTACCAGGTTTTTACGGGTGTCAAAACCTTTGGTTTTTCCCATTAAAGCGCTTTTTTAAAAACAAATTTTTTTTTTTTTTTATTTTTTTCGTTATTTAAAATTATATTGTTTATTACAATTTTATTTAGTACATTTTAGCATTTATTTATTTTTTACCTCTTTTAACTTAATTACACTTTTTAAACCCCTAATTTTAAATAAAATTTTTTACCAGGGTTTTTATTTTGGTAACAATACGTATTTAATTAAAATTTAAATAAAATTAATTTATTAAAACAAATTATTAAAAAAATTTAAATTTAAAATTTGGCATTTTTTTGGTTTTTTAAAATAAAATTTTTTTTTTAATTTTTAAAGCGCCATTTCGAAATTTTTTTCACTTGGTTTTATTTAATAATTTAAAAATAAAAAAAAAAATTTAAAATTTTTAAAACAATTTATTTAAAAATTCAATATATATTGGTTTTTTTCACACGGGTCAAAACAAAAATTTTGATTTTTAAAAGTTTCTTAACTAAATTTTAATAACACGCTTGGAGACAAACCAATTTTTCGGTAATTAAAAAAAATTTTCCACCCCCTTAGTTTGGGGGTTCAGTTATGTAATTATTTTTTAAATTAATTTAAATTTAATTAAAATTAAAAAAAAAATTTTTTTTAAAATAAATTAATTAAATTTTTTTTAAATTTAGTTTTTAATAATTTTTTGTTTCTTGAATTTTTTTTAATTTAAATTTAAAAATTTAATTTATTAAAAGTAAAATAAAATTTAAAAAAATATTATATATATATTTTTAAAATAATATACGTTTTTCCCTTTTCCAAAAAAGAAAAAGATCTATATCGATATGAATATTCACTAAAATATTAACTGAAAACATCGTTAATCTTTTTTTTTTGAATGTTCATTGAAAATTCTAAAATTTTTTTTTTTTTAAATTAATTTCTCATTCTAAAAGCACCACTCAAGTACAAAAAGATAAAAAAATTTTCAAAAAAAAAAAACACTCCAAAAAAAAATAAAAAGGTTATTTAAAGGAACCAATACTTTTTATATCAAAAAAAAAATAAATAAATAAATAAAAGCCGAAAAGAAGAAAAAAGTTACAAAGAATAGGCGTTTTGGAAGTAAACCCGGCGGGAATTTATTATCCAAAGGTTTTCTTTTAAAATAATAAAAAGGGAAGAAATACGAGGCGAGTAAATCTTGGCCCTTTTTCCCATCCATACGTTATCCAATTTTTTCACTTAAATTTTTTTCAGGGGATATCGAAGTTTTGCTCAAAAACAATGGTGATCCAACGCAAAAAAAGTTCTGAGTTTTGGAATCAAAGAAAAAATTTAAAAACGTAATAGTGATGTTATATTTTATATGGACCCCCAAAAAACTAAAAAAAGAGTGGGCCCCCCCGGGGTTAGTGGCCCTTTTAAAAAATGGGATGGCCCTTTCCGAAACCCATTTTTTTAAAAACAAAGTTTTAAAAAAATTTCAAAAAATTCTTTTTATTCAAAAAAAATGTCTTTTGCTTTTTTCAAGTCGTACGGGGTTTTTTGATTTTTTTTCTACTTTCTGTAAGGTTAGTGATAATAAAACAAAATGGGAGCGACCATTTTTAGTGGAACAAATTTTTTTAACCTCCCTCATTTTTTTGGGAGAAAAAATTTTCGAAAAAATAGGTTGTTTCAGACGTTTGGGGAGTTGCTTTTTTGTAGTAAAAAATTTCCCGTAATTTTTTGTTTTCTTAAAAGGGTTGTTTTTAAAAAATACCTAATTAAAAATGTGGTTCAATGCCCTTTTTCCTCAATATCTCTTTCAGGGGGCGATAAATGGTACTTGAAAATCTGCCAAAAACAAAAGGGTTTTATGAAATGTAAGCGGTAAAAAAATCACCAAGAAATTTGTTATATCATTGGAATCATATGGAGCAAATTGGGCATGTTTTTTAAATCCCTTCAATTGTTTGAAAAATTTCAGGAAAAATAAAAATAACAAAAAAAAAAAAAATAAAATTTTTAATTTTTTGATTATTCTCTGCATTTTATAAGTTTCTTATGTATCTTGGTTTAAGGGGCCCGGTTTTTCCCATGGGCCATTTAAAATTACTAAGTTTATGTATTTTTTTCCAAAAATTTCTTCTATGAAAATTTTTCCGATTTATGTACTATCAATAAGACTTTAATGGGGGGGTTTTTTTTTGTTAAAATTTTTAAAAATTTTTTTTCAATTTTTTCCTTTTAAAATTTAGTTTAAAAACATTATCTAAAACGTTCGCTGAAAACTTTTTATTAAAGGAAAACGTTTTAAAATATCTCACTGAAATTTGAAGGATCTTCTTTAAAAGGGGGGTTTTTGAGAAAAAGGTCCATAAAAAAAAAATTTCCCTTTTTGAGAAAAATTGTAAAATTTGTAATTTTTTGACGTGGCTTACTTTTAAAAATAAAAAAAAGTTTCAATTATCGCATTTTAAATATTCTTTCCAGAAATTTTGAATTTAAAAAAAGTAAAAATTGATTTTTTCAAAATTTTCGGGCCCCCTTTAAAGCTTTTCCCCCCTTTTCCCTTTTTGCGCCCCTCTAAAATAGCTTTCGTATGCACCCCGGAAGAGTTTAAGTACCCTGTTAAAAAAAAAAAAATTTTTTTACAAATAAAATGGATTGAGTTCCCCTTTAAAGGTCCGCTTTTTTAAATTTTGAAAAATTTTGGTAAAAATCAGTGAGGTTTCTAATTTTCCCTTTTTTAAATTTCTATTTAAATAAATTATTTTTGATAAAATTTTTGGTTTTCTAAAATTACAATTTTAAGGTGGCTAGAGTCAAAGCCCAGACCGTCGTTGGGTTTCATGATTTCGAGCCTGGTGCCATTGGGGGCCCCGGGTGAGGGGACGTCGTTCAAATGCATTATATGCCCTCCCTTTCCTGTGGGGGATGGGGGAGGGGGGTTAAAACAAGGTCCGTCCCATTACTTGACCATGGCCCCAAAAATTGACCGTCGCCAAAAATCTCGAGCAGCTAAATAAAGGGGGCCCGTTTTAATTAAATTCACCTCTAAAATTACAACAATGGTCTATTGGCAATGAATCTTTATTCCCTATCGAGTCTAAGATAAAACGCACCTGGTGGACCTTCTCAAACCGGCGGGGGTACGTTAATTTTAAAAAATTTTCAAAAAAACGTGTGTGTGCGGCAATTTTAAAACTTTTCAGAAGGTTTTTTGGGCTTGGGAAAAAATTTTTTTTTTAAACCGGGGAAAAAATATAAAAAAACGTATTTTAAATTTTTGGTATGAATATTCTGCACGTTCAGCTACAAGGTTTTGGCGCGGACCCGAAAGACCGGGCAGGACGGGGCGAAACCCAGCGGAACCCCCCCCTCCTCCCCCCCGGGAAGATTTTTGAGCACTCGGAAAAGGGGCCCCCTCACGGCGGGCTTTGGGTACGGGCTCGAACTCGCAAAACCCTCCACGTCCGATCTCAGTTTACCGCCCCACTATTTTATTGGCAAAAAAATTCTTATTTTTATTAAATATTTAAACTTTTTTAAAATTCATTAATTTCAAACTTCCGTTAATAATATATATTAAAATATAATTTCTACAAATATCCTGGTTATTTATTAACAAACATCCAAACAAACCCCAAAGGGATAATCCCCCCTTTCGAAAAATTTCGAGGTTCGTCGAAGTAACCCTGGGGTTTGAATAAAAAAATCAAATGAAATAAAAAACGAAACAATAGAGATTTCATTTTCTGAAAAAAATTAAAAATTAAATGTTAAAAGTTTCCAATTATGATAATTTTTTTTTGTTTTATATGTATTACTTGTATTTTTTTCCCTATAATTGATTTTTCTTCCGTATTTAAAAGAAAAAATATTTTATTAAAATATATATTTTCTACGACCATACCCAATATCTTTTTCCACGGGAGTAGTAGTTCCACGTTTTAGTTTGTTCTTTGTGGCCGTCCCCGGGATTTTTACCTCCCATTTTTGGGAAAGGTTTTTCCACCCCTTTTTAAAACCCGGGAAAAAATTTGTTCCCCGGACCCATTAACAACAACCAGTGGGCCCCTCCCAAGGGACAAGGCCTACTTCGCTAACCAGTATACCGACCTTGGGCTCTGGGGGGCCGGTGGGGTTTCCAAATCAACACCGAAAACCCAGTGAAATTCCCCCGGGGTCCCTTTTATCATCCATTGAAGGGGTGAAAAGGGTGAGCCCCCTTGCCCCCGGGGGGAAACCCCGGGCCTGTTTGGGGAAGCTAATGCTAACCAATCACCCAATGGGCAGCGATCCTATTAAGGGTAAAATCTTTTTGGAGGTTACCAAACCCGGGGGCTTTTTCGGTAGGAGCACCTTTTTTTTGATCAATTTGGGAATTTTTTTTTTAACCCATTTATCCATGGTTGAAATTAAACCAACTTTCGTTTTTTACAAAATTTTCGGGGGGGTTTCGTGGTTTTAAACGAAATTCTATCCTACGGCAAAAGTCACAAATCCCAAACCCCAATCAACTTGAAATTCAAACTCAAAACCCTTTTTCCACGCTGCCAAAATGGATTTTGGGCCCGTTTCCCATCCATTGAAACCCCCTTTCCAGGGGGCTCATACCATGAAGCCCGTTTATTTTAAATCAAGCCTTTTTTTGGGAAAGAGCAAAAGCTGTTCAAATACCCCCTTAAAAGGCATAAAAATCATTTTCATTTTACCCCGGGAATCCAAATTTTTAAAATAATAACCCTTTTTTAGGTTTGCAAGCGG
Source organism: Trichonephila inaurata madagascariensis (assembly GCA_019973955.1). Classification (NCBI taxonomy): domain Eukaryota; kingdom Metazoa; phylum Arthropoda; class Arachnida; order Araneae; family Nephilidae; genus Trichonephila; species Trichonephila inaurata. The sequence goes on along the minus strand of BMAV01021020.1, from coordinate 63,012 downwards.
TACTGCTCATATTATTTACCCTAGACTTTTCTTTTCCACCAAAAAAATATTCTAAGTTTAAAATTCCGGGGGTAAAACGAAGAACGTTTGGGTGTGTTTTTGTTTTAAGATCCAATGTTTCACCCCCCCTTCTTGTCTGTCTTTGGCCGTTTGCCACCCGGCCCATATTGGTTTCCCGCTCCCTTTTTGTGTTTGAAGCAGCAATGCTTAGAATCCTTCATCTTTTAAAAAACTGAACCCGTGATGAAAAAACTTTTTTTTGCAAAATTTGGAAAAAGTTTTGATATAATTTTTCCCGTTCCGGGCACGGGGGATCCGGGAATGGAAGGGTGTAAGCCGTCCATGTCTGTCCTTCCTTTTTCCAGGTTTTTAAAAACATCTATCGCCTATATCCATCCGGAAAAAGACTTGGGAAACAGGTCATCAACAAACTCGTTCCTCCCCACTCTCAATGGGCGGGTCCAGTACGAACAAGATGTCCTCTTGATTCTCTTGTATTGGCAACCTCAAAAAGGCATTGCCCGGGGGGGGGTCCCCAGTCTGTGACTTTTTTCAATGTGACCCTTTCCCTTTTTAAAATTTTAATAGAATGTCCAAAATATTCATCTAAAAAGAAACACAAAACAATCTTTTTTTTTTCGATTTGGTTGGGGGAACCCCCCCATCCTTTTTTGCCCGTTTTTCTTTATATAAAAAAATAATTTTCTTAAGGATTTTTATCCATTGAACTTGATCTGTTCTTTTAATTAGATTTTTATTATATATTATAATGGTATGCATGTACTTTTTCATTTATAAAAAAAAACTTTTCTTTTTAAACAATTTTGGGGTTGGCCAAAATTTTCCCTTGGCCCTTAAAATTAAATCAAACTCAACCCCAAAAAGGAAAACTAGCATAAATGGGTTAATAAATCAATGTTTGTTCAGCTGAGAATACATTTGAGAATTAACGTTGTGTTGTCCCAAAAAAAGCTAAAAAAAGGTTTTAGTTTGGGATTGTTATAGAAACCCATTTCTGTGATGATGCACTTCAAAATGGGCCGCGGGGAAGCAAATCGCAACATCAACGAGACCATAAATTTCTTTCCGTGAGAACAGAGGAACCTATATTCGAACTTTGAGGTTAAACCTAGGCTTTTCAAGTGGTCATGAACAGTTTAATTGAAATTAACCTCTCAGAATTTACGGGTTTTATTCTTGGCATGCAAATAATCCTTTATTTTTTATCAGCTTTTACTTTCCCGAACGTGGTGCACCTGCAACATCAAAATTGCCGGATCGAAGTTTTGCAAACCAGTTTTAGCAGTGACGTACTGGCTAGTTTTTTTTTCTTGAAAAATTTTTTTCCTTTTGATATAAAAAAAATATTTTCTTTTTTTTACAATCATTTTGAAAAAAGGGATCAACCAAAAAAAACAACTAGAATCAATTAATTTTGCCAAAAAAACCTTATTATATCATAAAAAAGCATAAAATTTTTTATGCGGCAAGGGAATTTGGGGTGAAAAATACAATTAAATCCTCTGTCGGGAAAAAATGAAATTACTTTCCGAATAACCCAATAGTTATGATTTTACATGGTTTTTAAATAAAGACAAAAAAACATTTAGGAGATAACAGTTATTGTGATTGTTTTTGATAATATCATTTATAAGTTGAATGAGTATATATAATTTTTATGGATGAATGTTTATTTTGATTTTCCCGTATTCATATAATGTGTAAACAAAAGGTAAAAAAACTCCCAAGCAAAGACCAACAGTTGGTTTGAAAAAGAAAATCTTAAAAATTTAGATAAATGAAAATCTAGATAAGACTCGACACATCCATACCAAAGGAACATGGGGAGATAACGCAACATTTAAGAGAATAAAGCGAATAGAAGATTCTATTCGAAAAAATGTGGACAGTGGAACTAACGTAAATGCAAAATACTTTACCAAACAACGAGATGATTTAAAAAGAAGCAGTAGGAAAAGTTTAGAAATCTGGATAGGGGAAAATAGTGAGAAGATTATACGGATTATAAATTATTTATGTTTTATTTTATATTTTTGATTTGTAAGGAATAATATGTTCAATGTGTGTTTTTGTTTTAACCCTTTATCTACTGCATTTTGATTTACTGCAGTTTTTTTCATGCAATATTTTTTTTTGGATCACTACATTGAAAATTAAGGGATATACATAAACAAAATGCTCAACTTTGGGAAACTTAATCCATTAGAGCTAATTAATTAATTAAAGATATTCCACTGTAAAATTAATTATATACACTGCTCACTTAAAATAAAGAGTCAAATCGTTTTCTAAGGTCCTCATTAACATACAAAAAAATAAGACACTTAAAATTTGACATTAACTATTTTTTCGGGACAAAAATGATTATCTTTGCAATCCGCTGAAAATGCCGTCAGCTGAAAACGCAATTTCTGCTATAAAACTATTCGATTTCCCCACTAAAATATTCGCCATAGAACCCGTGCTGCCATATTATCTTGGAAGAGTGGATTTCAAAGAATATTCCTGCTATTGTCAGAATATTCGTAAAATTGGCTATTCTATGTTATTTTAAAGTGAGTGGTACCTATAAGTACCACGCGCTTTGGTAGATAAAGGGTTAATTGTTTTTTTTAACGGAACATTGTTAACTTGTAATTGTACTTTTCATATTTGAAAATAAATTGAAAAAGTACATTATACGAAATATCAAACAATTTATGAACCTCCTAATCCCTTTTTCTTGACGTAATTCTTACCCCATTTTACTTGGTTACAAAGAATATATCCTCAGATTTTCTATATTTTTTGTTTGAAACATATATCTATATTCATTTATTATGTAGCGGTAGCCAAGTGGACATGCTCACGAACATAAGACCCGGCATGTCTGATATTGGAAAACCCCAAACCGACCTTGTACAGGGTGAGCTTGGAGATTCCCGTCAGGTTCGGTCCCCTGAAAATGTTTCTTTTGGCCGTTGCATGCGGGGCTGTTACGTTACATCTGGTTTGTAAAATAGAACACTCATTTTTGAAGGATAACATCTCTTCTCTCTTTGACCTAAATTTTTAAAAAATATATATCACCTACCTTACATGAGAGAGATTATCAATTTTTAATTTACCAAATATAAGGAATTTAGCCCCCAGCGAACCTATTTGGGGAAAAATTCTAAAGGATATAAAATAGGGTCAGTCTTAGAATTCGGGCCCGAAATCTAATGCACTGACGCGGGGCTGTACGTTACGCATCTGGTTTGGTTAAACATGTGTAATGGCCTCCCGCCTGAGGAAGGCATCTCTTCATCTACTCGACCTAAATTTGTAGGAGATAAAGATTGATGACCCAAAATAGCCATGAGGAATCAATTTATTATTACCAAATACAATAATCTAAGACAAGCGAACTGTAGAGGAAAAATCTAAAGTGATATAACAATAGCTCAAAATCTTATGTGAATAAGCGCATGAAATCCTAATAGCTTAACTTTACTCAAAGTTATCTTAAGAATCCTAACTTCCTTAATTTATTTTAATAGCTAAAGCCCGTCCTATAATCACACGTCTAAATTCCGATCCTTACCGTAACAGCACAGTTTTCCGCAACTCAGCTGCTTTTCCTTCTCCGCCCGATTACTAAACTTCCACTATATATATTCTAGCTAATCTCAAGTTTCTTCTTGAGAGGGATGTCTGTGAAATATACTCAATTTCTGGTTCCAAAGATTCCCCAAGAAAATTAATAGAAAATCAAGTAAAGCCCCGTCTCCCATGTATCTCTAATCCATTTTTTATGAATTGTATATTTCGTCAGTGGCCTAACGGAAAATATTAGGGCCTCCTGCAATGGTTTTGGGCCCCAAGTCGTACTTGGAGTGTCAGGCTTTGGGCTACCTAGAAACCAGCCCCCCTCCCGCGATGCGAATATACAAGTTACTCCACTGTATTTCGTTTTACACAGTTTCAGTTAGCACGATTTTCAGAGGACATATCTATCGTGTAATCAATTGATAAGTTATTAAACGTCAAAAGGTAATATTTATTTTAATTTCTATATGTTTATTTTGATCTTTGAAAACAGCTCCTGCTACATTAAAATATGTCGCCTTTTTTCAATTTACCTTTTACAATTTTGATTGGATAAATCAATTAAACTACAGAGATATTAAATTACATTGGGTTATTCGCAAATTATGTTCACACTATTTTAATGGAATGTCAAACATTTGATGCTTCCATTGTATTATCCAAATTATATCAATTATTAATAATCATGCTTTTTAACCCCAGGCCGGAACATCAATTTTTTTGCGCTCTGAGAAACATCCGTCTGACAGACGAGCACGCAAATTTTTTTTAATTTTATTACCTGAAGTACTGTTTTAAATGTCCCTATCGCTCATGAAATTGAGTAGAATTTTTAATATTTAAGTCTTTATGAGGCACACTATATTAATACATTTTTATCACTAGAATTGTGACTAGTATTTTTATAAAAGCTTATTAGAAATTATTTATATTCATATAAAAATAATTAAAAATAATAATTCCGGACACGAAAAAGCTATAGGAATGTCCGTGTGATAGACGGTGATAGATAAGAAAAATCGCGTAGAGTTGAAAAAAATCACCAAGTACCCCCATGTGATCTCTCACTGGGTATAGCCCAACTGAAGATGTCAAGGCAACCCACCCCCAAAATCACGCCACAGCGTTATCTACATGCATCAAAACAAATCATCTCCGTCTGAGAGACGGATGCTCCGGACAAAGGGTTAAATTTTTGATTTTATATATAATGACGTTCAAATTACTTGAAACAAGTGGAATCCCTGAAATATAATTATTTTATTTCATTTATTTTATCAGAAATAGTGGTAGTAAATAAATGCTTGAAAGTATATCAATTTTTAATATTTCACACCTTTTAGTTTTAGTTTTTCTTATGCACAATATTTCTCAAGGTATCCGACTGGGTTCGGAGGCAATTTTCTAAAATATAACATAAATAATCATTTAGTTGCTATTTTTTAATTAAGTATGTTGCAAAACTATGAAAATACAGCAAGAAGAATTTTTTGAAAGCTTGTTTTTCAACATATTGAGAAATTTCTACCAAAATATTACAAAAAATTTCTCTTTTGCAAACAACTCTAAATAAACATATACACACAAAAATAAATAAAATGTTTGCAGGAATACAATTCTTTAACGTTTACCTATGCTTTAGACTAAAAAAGATCAAATTCTACTGTAAAATTATGAAATACAGGTGTTCAAGATGGAAAAACCCAGAATTTTCTTAAAAAAAAAATTTTTTTCATATAAAATTACATATATGTATGTTATGTATGTATATATATATATATATATACCTTAATTGAAAAATTACCCTCATCTTTTAGCAGAAAGCATTCATTATAATACAAAGAACAAACTCAAAAAATTTCATAAGAATATTTCATTTACTTTAAGAAATATCACTCTTACCGTTAACCATTTTATGTTCAAAAATAACATTCTTCACAAAATGCAAAATAAGGTTTATATTTGCAATAAAACTTTTTAATGATTTAGGAAGGTTTTAAAACTCTCCAGATTTGTATGCTGTGTCTTCCTGAACCTCATACTTCAAACTTTTACAGTTTTGAAGGGCCTTTCTGTTTTTACGAGACAGTTTCTTATCTGGTTTAGAATACCTCGTAGAACCAACAATTCTCGTTTTGTCGAGGTACCAAAAATATCTTTTCATTTCAGAATATAATTTCATTCCTGACTTTTAAAGTAGAGGTAATAGACCAGCAAACCCAGAATTAAAAAGTATTATTGCGATATAATTCCTTAAACAGAGTGTTTGTTGCTCAACAAAGCTGTCTTTCGGGATTATACTCCACACGGCATTTTTAAGACTTTCATTGCAGTTCTGAGCTTTCCCGTGAAGACATTTTCTTAGGAGATTTTGATCGCAAAGTTCCTCATAAGTCTTTTTAATAGAATTAATGACTGAATTTGGAAGATCCGTTGATATTTCTATCGACGTTTCTCCAACAAATACTGCTCTCTGGAAATCTCTTTTTTTTTTTTTTGGTCTCATTGATCTTGTTTTTAGCATGACAACTTTAATTAAATTAAAAATAACTATAACTCTATATAAAAGTACTAATAAAAGTTATATAAAGAGATCTAGTTTTGAACACAAATGATAAAAAAATAGCAACTCGTTTAAATCAAAACCAACATTGCAATCAGTTAATTGTTGCCTATTTTAAAGCAAAATATATCTATTAAAACATTTATAAAGTGAAATAAAGTTTACTAAACATAAAAAGAAATAGTTAAAATATTTTAAATGTATAAAAATCTTATTTTGCCGGTGAAAAATCATCCTAAAACTCACACTTCTGGTTTCGTTTGGGCTTTACTACCTCAAAAAAAACAGCTATAACTTTTTTTAACAACTCGGGGTAAAAGTACGATGTTTTAAAAAGCATTAAACGTTAAAAAAAATGACTATAAAATAAATTTAGATTTTTTTTTATGAAAATGGTGATTTTAAACCATTTGGGGATACCTTAACGTTGGGCAAAAGAGTGATTCTTCGAAATTCGAGCGTAAAATTTTTAGTAGTAATTTTTGATGAATACACAATTTTCTAAAAAAAATGCGTTTAAAACTTTGTCGATTTTTAAAGCGTCACTGACTAATTTTCGGTGGGATGCCAGCTCGTGTGACGTCCTCACCAGCCCCATAGTTCAAAAAAAAGTGATACGTCCCAAAAGGGCCCCTTCGCCGTTCTAAAGGGGGACTTAAAATTAATGAAGAAAAAAACCCTGATTAATATCTGAAAATCAAACCAGTAAGATTTAAGAAATCCCGATGCCTTTGAAGATTAGCTGTGCAATATAGTGGAAAACGTACTGCAAATTAATTTCAATTTGATATAGTCCTATATTTTCTAGTGAGGAGTCAATGTTAATTAACGTTGCACTTGAAGCAACAGGAGGGCTATTATCGACAGACCTTGTAATTCTGAACCACCATCAAATGTCGAGGACGATACCTGAGATGGTGCCCATCTCCAAACTTGAACTACGACAAATTTAACGAATACCAGCCCCTCTACAAGGCGGGTTTTCAGAAGCGCTGGGGCTCGAACTCATGACACGTCGATCACGAGACCATTACCATGACCACTAGGCTACCGTGGCCAATTTTACGGGGGATTCCAGCTCAGGTGGTGTCCTTATTACTTAACCAACGAGCAAAATTGCATGATTCGTTGCCAATAACCAACATTATGGAACGTTAATAATTAAAAAATCAAGAAGCTTCTCATGATTAATATTCGAATATCAAACCAGTGGTACTTAAAAAGCCTCGATGCCATTGAAGGTCAGCTTTGCAGTATAATGGAGAATGTACTTCTTGTTAATTTCATTTATGAATAGTTCTATATATGCTTCTAGAGCAGTGATACTCAATATGGGCTGCACGTGGCCCATCGGACCTTTCCTAGTGGCCCGGTCATAGCCCGTTACACTAACAAATTCAATTATCTGAGAATAATGTATCAAAAATTTAGCGAGAAATTCTATCAATCAAGCAATCCCATACGTCAATTTTGCTATCGATGCCGTGGTGGTAGAATATAAGAGATATTTTTTTTTCGTTTTGTAATTGTAATGGTTAGTGTTAAAAAATAACAGTGGAGTAGCGACCATTTTATGGGTGAAACTAATTTTTATTTAACCCACATGTCTCAAATAGCTAAAAATAAAATGTTGTTTCAAGACACTTGGACTCTTGAATATTTCATAGAGAAAATGTTATATTTAAAAAATGTAATTTTGCTCTTCACTATATTACAAAGTACAAAATTCTTCAATAACTTCTTTTTATTTATGATCTCTTGCAGAACCAGAGGAATTGACTTTCTTACAAAAATCTTTGCAACAGAAACAAATAATTTGGGTAGAGGTTGACTTGGGATAATTGATGAAAGAAAATCGAAATTACGCCATTACAGAGTAAAAATGCATAAATCCAATTTTTGTGAGGAGTTTAATAAGAGTTAAATAGTTCAAAAATAAAATAATCAAATATAATTAATATTTTGATCAATTATCAACTTTTTAAATGTCCTTGGTCTTATAGCATCCCCCCCACCACCACTTAATTCTCAGGTTGCGGCCTACATGAAATAATTGTCAGATGTATGCGGCCCAGCGAAAAAAAAGAATAAGAACCACTGTTTTAGAGTGACAAGATGAAAAGATCTGGATAATAGAGAACCAGTTCTTCCGTTTTTTCATCCTTAAAATTACGAGGATGGTGCATGGCTTTCATGTAGCTGTAAAGCATCATTAATTCAGAATTATTGTTGTTAAAGGAAGACAGAATGTGGTAAAACAATATCTCTATAAATATTTAAAATACTTCGAAAATAAAGTTTTTAACTGCACATCTTGCTCGGCTCCTATATTTATAGTACGAGATTGTAATACTATTCACTAGATAAGAGGGCTTGTCAGATATAAAAACGTCTTCAAAGGTCAAAGCATTAAAAGAAGAGAAAGTATTGGGACCGAAACTTAGTGACACATTAAAGTGATAGAATCCATTACCTTGATCATTATCTCCTACACCGGGATCCTGTAGAATAGATTTGTCTACAGGAAAAGTATTATCATATTCGATAACAAGTATCCTTGCAGTCACACTTCTCTTTAATATGCACCATTGTTAAACGGCACGATCACTTGATTGCTACCAATGAGCCTCGATTGGGCTCAGAATTCAAATGAGGATCTGGAATATAAATAATAGTGGTCACTTGACAGTTGAATGACATTGAAGGTTGCTGTGACAAGTCTCCCGTCAAAGAAAGAGAGAGAATCCATTGGGTATTGATTCTTAATTTAACACTTAAATTAAACAGAGGCAGACAATAGTCTTCGAATCGTTTATGACACGTAATCGAAGAGGATTAGAATTGGTAGAAATACATTTGTACTACAATACTCTTTTAATAGTTTGACACAAAAGGCATTAATTAGGTACATAGCATTTATTAATAAGTAAAGCTTTCGGTAAGATTAAGCATAACTTATGACTCCGACAATAGGATTATTATAAATGCATACAAAAAAGGTTATGTTGCAGAAGCATCTTCTATACATGTATTCATACAAATAGAACTATATAGTATGTATAGCTTTTTAATTAATTTATTTATTACTAGCCGTAACTCACCCACTTCTATGAATATTTCATGATGATGTGCGGCTATTTCTTTTAGTAATTCATATCCAAGTTCAAATATTAATATTTTAAAGCCCATTTTTAGCAGAACTTCACTCAACAAAAGAAGCATAGTCTTCAAATTTCAAGTCTGTAGGTCAGTTAGTTAAAAACGGGAAATTTTTTAATACATGACCACCCCATAAACCCTCTTTTGAAATCTATTTTCGTAAATCTGTTCTTAGCGGATTTCTATTCAACAAAAGAAATATGCTTGCCGAATTTCAGGTCTGTAGGTCTAATAGTTCAAAAACGGGAGGTTTTTAATCTAATGCGGCCCTGCAACTCCCCTCCCTGGAAGTCGCGTTGTGCAAAACTCGTCCTTTTGTGAGCTACATCGTTAACTTTTTCTTTATTAGTTCACATTCTCCTTATATATATATACCTTATTCAAATTTTCAATTGTTAACAAAATACTTTCTATTCATCCATTAAAATTCAAATACATTTTTTAAACACTTGGATGTTAATACAGTTTTTCAAGAATAATTCATTCATTAAATTAAAAATGAATAAATAATAACAAACACCAACACCCTGTATAGAAAGGAAAATCGCTCGTTGTGTCCCTGTAGCGGCGCATTGAACTTCTAATCCAAAGGTTGTGGGCTCGAATCCCACCTGGGATGGCCTAATGTCTGAGAATGTAATTTCTTTTTCGCTATACTATTTTACTAGAATAATTAAATTTAATGAATGAATAAATAGTAACAAACAAACAAACAAAAATAGTCCAGCACCCTATATATAATAGAAAGAAAAATGGAAAATTGCTTTCAATTTTGTCACTTGATAGTGTGATTCTGACATATGTATATACATATATTAATTGTAACTATTTAATAAAAAGTAACTAAAATAAATTTTTTCTTTGTTAACCTAAGTAGGAATTGACTTAATTTTTTTTTTATTTACTTGAGTTGACGACATTCTTTCACATAAATAAAGTGGCCGTGGTAGCTTAATGACCAAGGTAACGAAATCGTCCGCGTCCCACAGCTTAAGAACCACTTCAGTATTTCATTTTTACACTAGAAGAAATATTTTCCCACTATTGTCTGCATATCACGGTACTGGACAATTCTGTGCATACACACAACTAACTCTTCTTTAAGCAAGTAGTTTTAGGGAAAAAACTTTTTGGTGGAGCATATGTTTACGGCTCCTTTGAAACATCAGAGAAGCTTCCTGAAAATTTTTTGGAACTATACGATCAATGCTGTGGATTTGTGTAAGTTAAAAATATATATATACAAATATTCAAATTTATATGTATTTTTCTTTAAAAAAAGAAATTTTCATGCAAAATTGATTTTAAAAATGTCTGATAATAATAGAAGAATATTTCAAATAAAGTTTTATGGAATTTTTAACACACTATCTTCACGCAAAATAATTACAAGCGAAACGCACGATATTTGTATTTAACCCAAATCCTGTGTATATAAACATTTCTAATTTTGATTGACTGATTAAGTTATTTGGGACATGGACGAAAAAGTTCTATTATCCCAAATGAAAGAAAATTCTTCTAGTTAAATAAACATCAAAGTACTCCATCTTCTATAGGAATTTTTTCGTATTAAATGATGGGTACTTTCAGAAATCAAGATTCAAATAAAGTAGAACGTCGTTTATCCGAATCAATTGAGATCGGACACCGTTCGGACACGCGATTGTTCGAATAACCGAAAACCGAATGCAATCCATGCAATATATGAAACAGGACACTATACGAATATTGAAAATCATCATATGCGGGAAACGTGTTTGAAGAAAAAGCAAAATAGGTGCAAAATGTCGCAATTTTACCTTTATTGTGGAAAATAATCACATTTTTTGCTGCTTCATTGTACACCTTCGTTTGTTCGCTGCAAGATCTCTTGAGCAGTAGTAGTAGTTGAGTAGGACAGAACTCTGATTGTTGTTCGTACCTCTCCATAGCTGTCTCTAACGCAGAAAACGCGTCAGCACTTGATGGACCCTTGCTACTTTCGTTGTTGTTGTTGTCCGCGTCTTCACCGTTTCATCGTCGACAGAGTCGGATTCTTCTTGCACGGAAGTCACAATCTCGTCATCATTTAGTATTTGAAATCCACATTCTTTTGCATCGCATGCCATCCAAGTTTATATATCTTCATCGCATTCTTGAAATCCTGGGATCGATTGAACAAAGTCGTAATCTCTCCTGCTCTGAGTCTTTCGCCTCAAACTGGCCATTTACCATGTATTTTCAGGCTCTGTCTTTCGGGCGAGTCTTACGCTTCGGCTAACATGTAGCCGGCGTCCTTCATATTGAACTTTTCAGCAAAAGCAGCAACACTCTCTTCATCGTTTTCTGCCAAAAGTAATTTCCAAAAACTAGTTTCCTATAAATTCTCTTGAATTTTTCAATGACGCCTTGGTTCATTGGTTGCACCAGCGCAGTGACATTTGGTGGAGGATACATCACGCTGAAGTCGTCTTCAATTGCATTGAGAATTTCGACAAGTGGGTGACAGGGAGCATTATCGAGAATCAGTAAAACTTTCCTGTTTTCCCTCCACGTTCACGAAGTTTTTTGACTTTAGGAATGAAGTCTTTAGAGAACCATTCAGAAAAAAGGGCAGAGCTCATCCAAGCATTCTTTTGCGCCTTGTAAAGAGTAGGAAGGCATGAAACGTTTTTGAAGCAGCGAGGCTTCTTAGATTTGTCAATCACAAGCAATCGTAAAGTGTGTAGTCTACTAGCGCTCACACAAACCATAGCTGTAACGCGTTCCTTGCTGACATTAAAACCTGGTGCTGTGGACTCCCGTTTTGAAGTCAATGAATTCCAATTTACTCCAGTCTCATCTACGTTATAAACGTCGTCTCTGGACTAACCTTCTTCAACATGCTGCAAAAATGTTTCCTTAAACTTGTGGGCAGAATTCTTATCGCCAGACTATTATCCGCCTTCAATCTGCAGTTCCCGTATCCCAAGGTGGGATTTGAAGTTCTTTAACCACCCAGTGCTAGCTTTGAAATCAGCCGAACCACCTAATTTCTCGTTTTCCAGAGCTTTTTCACACAACAGAGGGCCCGATATCGGGTCCCCTTTGCTCCTTCTTTGTGAAAACCACAAGTAGAGTGCACGATCAAGAGCAACATAACTTGCTTTCCTCATGGTTTTCCTTCTCTTCGAGCCCTCTTCTGAGTCAAGTTTTGTCGCAAAATTTAAAATGGACAAAAACAAAAAAAAACTGGTCCGGATATTTGACGCTCCGGATAATATACTTTCGGATAAACGACGTTATATTGTATATGACTCAAGTGAGTGAGTGAATATTAACGTCGCACTATTCAGCTTTTGGAGATGGACCTCGACATTTTGAACGATGGTCAAGTGATGAGGATGACATCCAAACTGACAACCCTCTCCTAATTTCCAAACCACATCAACGTGAGGACGTTTGAGCATCAACAGATTTGAGGTACATCACTGCCTTACGCGGCGGGTCTTCAGTGGTACTGGTTTCGAATTCATGACACACCAGCCACGAGTCCAATACCTTGACCAATTGGATACCGCGGTTACTGTGTCTCAATTGAAATATCGTTGATATAAACTCGCAATCATAAATTTGCCTTTTAAAATTGATTGGATAGTTTGCATGTTTCAAATCCAGAACTAACATTATTACACTTGCACATTTGCACAGTTTATTATAAGTCAAAACAAAAGACTAAATCAGAAAATTCCATGTGCTGGTCCAGTAATCTAAAGTCGGGTGGAAAAAAGCAGTCGTTAATGGCCTAAAAAGTTAACACCTGATCCATGATTCAATAGTTCAGTGGTTAAGGTTTTATTGCGTGTATTTTAAAGTTTCGTGACTTTATTCAAACTTTCCAGATTGTATCATTCGTCGTGCTCTCAGGTTTTGAAATAAATCTTTGGTTGTTGGCCTCATTATTGACACTACTTTTTAAAAAATTTATAAAAATACTGTTATAATTTTAATCTTAATACTCAAGCTATTCCAACCACCAACATATTCAGACATTTTTCTGAAGGAATTGTAAATGCATGACTTAATTAAAAATTAAAGCATTAGGTGCACACTAAATTTGGTGATAATGATTTTATCCTGGCAAACCTTTTAAGAAGTTTTTTTTTGTAAACCTAAACAGTTAGATACTTTGTTAAAAAAAGTTGCCAAAAAATTGATAAAATCGCCAATTTGCACTAGATGCTTTTTTTTTTTAAAGAAACGTCAGATTTTTAGAAATGATATCAAATAGATATATTAACAATGAATATATTTATTTCACTTTAATGAAATGGTCTTGATTAGTTTTATCAAAACTTTTCACTGTGCCCTCTAATGTTCAAGTAAGCGATGTTTTAAAATGTGGCGTTAACACCTAACTTTGAATTTAAGGGACTCGTATACATATGGGACAAATAGAAGGGAAGGTTGGCCGGCCTAAGAGCTATGAAGGATCCTACAGCCTTAATTCCCAAGGCTAATAGTTTGCTACTATACTACTGTGGCTATCTTATTTCTGCCTTATACTGTCTTGTTATATTACTATTTATTGCTCTCCTTTTTTCAGATTTAGGGCAATTTAGTATATATATGTTACCGCTAAAGTGTATAATTCAGTTATTTCATAGAATAACTATGTATCTCGTGAAATAGCAATACAAGTCAGTTAAAGTATATAATAGAAGAAAAATTTCTTACTTTACCTAGTTATTCTATGAAATAACTATACAAGTCAGTTAATGTATATAATAGATGAAAAATTTCATACTTTACCTATGAATACCATATTTACCTATTTCATTCTATTCTTTGAAATAACTAATAGTAGACCGCTTAAATAAAAAATAAATAATTTCAAAGTTATTTTATAAAGTAACTGATCCTAAATAGCTAAAATCTCTCAAAAAATATATTTTATCTCCATGCGGATGATTAGTTGATAAATAATTAGGAAAAGCACAGATGATATAATTTAGTATTGTTCATATTGCTAATATTAGTTAAACAGAAAGAGAATAAGTTATGCATCTGGTACTGAAACAATTAACTTTTAAACTCCTTGAACTTCATAGATATCATAATGCTGGAGTAACCAATAGTTACCTGGTACTTTTTTCTGTGCTGTCTTAGCACTTTTGACTTCTACTATCAAAGTTAATAATTTTTCACAAGTATAAGTACTGCACTGTTTCCTTTTGTCCCACGCTCATTTAATATAGATTCAAATATCTCTTGCATTAAATCTTCTTATTTACATGTTCGTCTTTATTCCTATAAAAGTCACATTGCTTTAAAACAGGTTGTAAAAATATTTGTTAATAGCCCAAAATGTAAAAAACGCTAACATAAATACAACCGCCTAAATTCTACATTTAAAAGCAATGGACTGAAAGGTATACACGCACACGTCATTGCAAAGCAGCAATAAGCGATTCAAAAACTAATAGTAGCTAGAATTGGTTCAAAGAACCATAGAGTTCTGTATTTCATACTTTAACGATCAAGTAATCGTTATTCTAATGAATACCTAGTTAAATCGTAGAATTCAATAATTTTACATACTTTAACTGCCTTGTATAGTTATTCTATGAAGTAACGAATTTCACACTTTAACGGTAATATATATATATATATATAATTCCCAGTAATTTAATCTGTAATAGTAACAATTTCCTCTAGCATCCTTTTAATTAACTTTTTAATGATATTTAAACAAGCTTTAATTCTTTGGTTCAAAACTAACGCCCTAATCTTAATCGTAATCAACTAATATTATTACATCAGAAATATCTTTCCTGCCCATTTTAACCAATCCCAGCTCTTGTTAAAAAATAGTCACATGGTCTTCACTGCCAAGTATAAATACCGATGTCTTTGGAAATCCTGCTCTCTTCTCTCTGTAATCAGCGCGCCGTGTGTGTTGCTCTTTCTCTACTTGCTCTCACCACGTAACCGTCGCTGCTTGCTATTGCTATGTCGCTTATATCTGTTTTCGTGTTCTTAGTTCTTATCAAATATCTGTGAAATACAACGTGAATTGTCCACCTACGTTATGTGCGTGTAAATAAACAAGTGGAAATTTAATTCTGAAGATGTTTTTCCTGAAATCAGATATGCCCATAATCAAAATAAACCAACACCCCAACGTAATATATATATATATATATATATATATATATATTATATATATATTTCCATTCTTTTAACTTTGTTAGGTCAGATTTCGACCTTCACATGATTTAAATCTGCATTGGTCAGAATCTTGTAATGGTTTGATATTCCTATCCATTATTTTCTATGGTTTACCTTTTGCTCAGTGTTATTTACATAAAGGGGGAAGGTTGGCTGGCCAAAAAACATGTTCAACCCCACTTATATTAGCTGTCCTAAGTTAGCAATGGTTATAACACTGTAGCATCTATTTTATAATTTTTAATCTCGGTTACTCATATGTCCTTCATTGTGTGATATTCCTACTGTCTATGTGTTTTTCGAATGCGATTGTTGGATGTTATCTCTTGTTTGTAGAGAATAAGCCTATATATATATATATATATATATATATATATATATATATATATATATATATATATATATATATATGTATATATATTGTATCGTTAAAGATTATAGGTTAAAGGTATAAGGTTAAAAAAATTATTTTAGGAACAAATAATATAAAACAGATTTTAAAATTATCATTTGAAACCTAAGTCAGAATAGTGTAAAAACTTTCAAACTTCACTTATGCTTAATTGGTATTTTTTTATTGTACTGGAATCATGAGCTCTATTCAAATATTTTTAAAGAACATTTTGAAATTATCCGCCCACAATTTGGATATTGAGGCAACTTTATTGTTTAACAAGATAATGACCCTAAGCGAACTGCTGTCAGTGTACGCCACTGGTGTCTATAACTGTCTGCAAATTCTGAAAACATCTTCTAATCCCCTGATTTCAGCCCAGTACGATATATTTGGTGAAAATTTGAATTTAAAAAAAGAAAACATAGCGCATAAAACCAAAACGTGAAGTAAAAACAATAGTCACAGAAGAATTGGGGAATATCGATGCAGAAAATATAAAAAACGGATGAAATTTATATCTAGACGCTTAAAAGTTACTGTGGATGCTAAAAGATACCCTATTAAGTACTAAATTAAGAAAGTAAAACAATATATTTAAAGCTACATTGAGATTTTTTTGAAGTGTACGAAGACTTTTATCGTGTAATTTTTAGCAGTTTTTATTACTATTAATTTTTCAAAACAACATTTACACTATGTTTTAAAAATTGATTATGTTATTCGAATAAGATCAAGTTTCAAATATAAAAAAATCACAAAATTCAGATACAATAATTTTCATTAGTGGAAAACATTAAATTTTATATGAAATTGCAAGTGTACGGAAACTTTTGACGCCTGTTGTATATATCATAATCAGTTACTTTTGATACATGTGATTTAGTTAATTCCAAAATCCTTTTTTTTTTCCATTATTCCACTTTTTGCATTATGGTACTTCAATAATATCTAGACATATTAGCACGATTTTATTGATTATCAATAATAAAACGTACTTTGATGAATTTTGTATTAATTTAACTGTGGATACAGATTCTAATTTAAATATAATAAGGGAACTGAGCGTTTTAAATCGAGATAAAAAAAATAATCTAATTTAAGAACAGGAATGAATCGCTTAGAATAGATCATTAAGAGAAAATAGAATTACGACATGAGAATTTAACAAGAACAATTTTGTAACATACCCAACTTTATTCCATGATTCTATTCATGCATATAACGAATAAGAACACAAAGCAAATAACAGCAAAAAAAAAAAAAAAAAAACCTGTTGCCAGATTATTTATATGAATAGAAACGTGTAAAAATAATTAAATACGTTGGAGTAGCTTCAGTTCATGGGCCAATACAAATTTCACCGAACTCACCGTTTTCATTTATCAAAATAAATTTTCTTATAAAATATCAAACTATGATTCTTTGACATCGACATATTGTGAATATATATATGTATACGAGGGTTGCGGCATAAGTCATGGCAACTGTTTTTTCTTGTAGATATGTGAAAGAATCACTAAACATATATGCGTCGTGAGGAGTTCCGCAGGCATAGTGTGTATGCAGATCAGATGGCTCTGTGATAGCTGGTAATACCGCAGCGAGGGCTGTGAAATCAGTCAGTTGGTATGTGTCCTGTGGGATGGAAGTTACCCGTGTTGAGCAGCGCGATTACATCAAAATAGCCGTTCTCAGAGGGAGAAATGCGATAGAATGCCACAGTGAATTAGTGGAAGCCCTTGGGAATAATGCCCTACCGTACCGTACAGTAGCATGGTGGGTAGGAAAGTTTCAGCAAGGGCGTGTATCAACAAATAATGTAGCAACGTTCGGGACGACCGATCAGTGTGCGGACTGACTTGGCACGTGCCATCAGCGAGCAGCTCATGGTTGAAGACAGACGATGGACGCTACTGGAAGAGAGGGCAAGTGGTATCGAGAAACGCACCGTCCACAGGATATTGCGTAATGAGCTACACCTATGCAAAATCGCAGCCGCTGCACTGACGGAAGTTCACAGGTGGTTGCGCTATGGAATATGCTCCGACCACTCTGCACGCTGGCTACATGACGGTGATCAATTATTGGTACGAATGATCGCCATCGACTGAATTTTGGGCCAGGCATACGAACCAGAACTGAATCGTTTGTCCGTGGAGGGGTGGCATGCTGGATCATCAAGGAGGCAGAAGATCCGTCAGAATTCTATCCCAGTCAAATTAATGGTCATCATCGCGTATGACGTCAGGGGTGTCATTTTTTGCCACTTTGTTCCTCATGGCAGAACAGTGACCGCACAGTACTACAGGGACTTCCCGGAGCGACAGGTACGAAGTGGCATTCGGGATATACGTCCGGATCTTGTGGACAGTGCAAAAACCCTGCATGACAATGCAAGACCACATAAAGCAGAGTGTGTACGGCAGCTACTCCGACGTTAGGGATGGGAAGAATTGGAGCACCCACCGTACTCTCCCAACATTTCGCCCTGTGACTTTGATTTCAATCCCTAGATTAAGGAACCAATGCCTGGTAGACGGTTTGCAACACGAGAGAGACATTGCTAATGCTGTGCGCCAACAGGTGACCCGATTCACACATGGTGCCGCAAATGCTGAGGCTGATGGTATTCAGCACCTCCCACTTCGTTAGCAGCGTGTAGTGACAGTAGGAGGGAACTACATTGAGGGTCCTTAGGCATAGGTTTGTCATGTAAACTTTATGTGTACTGTGTAGTCATTCTTTTGCACCGTGAAGGCCACATTGTCCTGTTTTCTACCGTAATGAATTAGTGTGTTACGATATTTCAGTGCTATTCATTGTCCACACATGTAGTTAACACCTTGTCCTTTCGTCTGTATATGTCATATTTTCCAACTGGACTGGTATCTTCAAGAAAAAAAAAATAGTTGCCATGATTTTTGCCCCAACCCTCGTATATATATACATATAATTATAATACTACCAACTCAATCTGTATAAAATAATTCCATTATATTTTTTAAACATCTCATAACTAATTTCAATGCAAAAGATTATTTATAATGACAATTAATGCTACGTTTATTAGCAAAAATATATACAAAATAAAATTTACTTTGCATACTTTTGCATATTATTTGATTCGCTGCAAATATGAACAAACGTTATAATCTAATAATATAACTTAATATAAACCTGATAAAAATTGTCAGAAACTTGCGATATAGTACCGTGAGAGAATAGATAAGAAGAAATCATTGTTTATGTAAGAAAATAATTGCTTAATTAATATTCTAATATTTCTGTGACATAGAAGTTGCAGATTTATCAAGTTTATTTCGAATAACGCTACTTTATATACGTAGATACATAAGTATTACTCTAATTTGAATTTATTTATTGACGTTTAATTAAATATCCATACCATGTACATATACATGCCCTTAATCTGAACAGATTCATCTAAAGTAATCTACACAATCATTTTTATTAGTAATGATGATAACATAAACTATTATTTGTCCGATAATATTAAAGTAAAAGCTGAAAAATTGCATAAACTTTTATTGTCCCTTTAGAGCCGAGTTAAATCTTTTATTGCATCATTGTTTTCAAAAAAATTCTATTTCTTTTTTACGAAGACGACTGTCTGCATCATTTTATTTACATCGCACAACCATTCTACAATCGCTCGTAATTCCGCGTTGAGGAAGCGAATAAAAATGTTAAGGATTTTGAGGATTAATGAAAAGGAAAACTTCGAGCCTTCTTTTATTTATATGTCCTCTATATCTGCTACATTTTTATTCTTCATTGTTATCCTTCATCGTAAAATTTAGCTTTCTAAAACATTTACCGTTACACGAAAGCATACGTTCTGATAGGTTGAAGAGTACGACATATGGAAGCAAACAGTATTAAGTTAAATTGCTTCTACGGTAATCGACTTCAATTTTTTCTCTCTTTATTCTTTAAAGTGAAATAAGAACATAAAGAATCCAGTTGTCACAATGTCACACAACTTAATAACTCATATTTGTGCAGACCTTTCCTTTCGAAAAAAATGTATATATTTTTTGAAAACTCATTAAATATAAAATACACCCAATTCTTTTTTTTACACGATTTTGAAGTAACACGGTACACAAATTCAACGAATTTATTAACAGCTAATTTAAGTCGAGAGGGCTTGAAATTTGCTACAAGTATGGAACAACATTTTCTTACTCATGATCTTGACAAACAGCGTGCATTAAAACTTCTTGTAATCCTAAGTTTGTGTAGCAGGATATCAAGAACTATATAAGCAACTTGAAAAAACACACACACAGCCCCCTAATAACAAATTTTACTACAAAATATACACTGAAGTCGTAGTAATAGATGAAATTTTTCATTTCTATCAAAACCGACAATAGTGTGTGCTAGACGTATCTGACACATCTACTGATGATATATAACCTTTTTGATCCAGTTCGTAATTAACGTACACGCTTGTTATAAGTAGCGATGAATAGTTGATAGTAGTTTTATTCTTAACTTCAATTTGAATTTATGTATATTATATGTACTTATATATATAGACTGAATTCTACTGTACACTAATTTTAATTTTCTTCGTAATAAAAATGAATTATTTTTGTTTTATAAATCTGCAACACATGGGTTTTATTATTACTTTTTTTGCACGGTTTCTTGAAAAAGTATTTAACGATTTTTTTTTTCCCATCTTATACGATTTTTTAAACTTATGGAACATATCCCCAAATTTACCATAGTTCGCATGTATTTTTTTACACGATTTTTTTTTGCACTGTTTTTAAGGAACGTATCTATCGTGTGAGATAGATACGAGTTATATATAGAGAGCTATATTCGTTACTTCCCAAATTTAGATTTAACAAAATTTAATTGGGTTCGTAATCCATTTATAATAACGGATACATCTGTATATGAATAAACTTTGAATGAGGGACTAATATCGCCCTATAATAATCGATATTTAATTTCAAATCAATCGAAAGAGTCAATTCATTTATTTTGGATTAAAATTAGAGGTGATAATCGCACAATAGCTAAAAAAAAGCTTGAAAAATATTGTTACAATTTTGTCACTTCCAGAAACTTTCAACCTAGTTAACAGTTTTAAGTTTTATTTAAAAATTTGTAACTCTGATCGTAATTTTAAGTGGCTGCTCCTGATTTAGCTTTCGTGGAACTTACAATCCACGTAAAAAAGTAAACATGATATATCAATAATCAATATATTTAACTTTAAGCTTTAAAAAATCTGTTTTTCCTTCTTTTTTTCCCAAAAAGTTTAAGACAGCAAAATATTTGCAATTTAGTGTTGAAAAAAGAATTCACGCAACTAAATAAACTAGCATAAATATAGCCATTAACAAATACCGACCTATATTAAATAAAAAAGACAACTTCTTTTCAATACTAAAATGTTTGTAAGCACAAAACTCATCAAATATACATTCATGTTTAGCAAGACCCGTAACGTACACCCCCGCATCATAGGAGGGGGCAGGATTCTAAGGGCCCAAAGCCGAACTGACACCAAGTACGGTTTGGGGACCAAAACCGGACTTTGCAGGGGAGCCCTAATCATCGTTACACCCTTGTTTGCAGTTTAAAAGAATAATACAAGGGAGTTCCAAAATTCACGCAAGAAGTAATTTTCATAAAATTCACCCGTTAATAATTTAAAAAAAAATTGTAATTTTTTTTTATTGATTTATAAAGTATACTGCATCTTCTTCAAGAGGTGAACGGTCGTACGCTTTTGTTGACCTGAGCCTTACACTTCAAAAATTTCCAAGATACGAAAACCCCAAATGTCTCTAAATTACACGATCAAAAGGCGACAAATTTGACCACCAAAACTGAAAATTACATGACCAGTACGTTTTAAAATATTATTCGACAATGGAAACGAATTGTTCATTCGTATAATACACCATTTTTAATAATCCTTAATTTTCAGCTGTCATGTGACCCTTTTTCCCCTTTTTGGCAACACTTTAATCATGCAAATAAATTCAAACTTTGCGTGAATTTTGGGACTCCCTTTATATCTTAAAAGCGATTCAACATTTCCCTTGAAATTATAAATGAACTTTCAGCTGCATGTATCAGACGAATAAATTTCTAAGACTAATATTTAGCTCTACGATAGGTTTCAATAAATTTTAACAGCAAACAATGTACAAATGATTTTTTAAAAAATACTTTTATAAAGGCTTTAATAGAGACATTACCAGTAAGGGTGATTATATCTTCAGATCTTTTTTTAAAAAAAAAACGGTGTGTTTGTACCAGTAACCCAATAAGAGAGATGACTGGCATTTTCAAACAAGCCAATTAAGCTTCGCTCGTTGAACTGTTCCTCTAATAATAGCCTCATCAAGAACAATCGAAGGAGTACTTTCACCGCCGTTTTACATGGAAAACAATACGGCGGAGAGCGAGCACAATAGTCAAACATAAACACTTCTCCGTTTACCTTTCTTGTTGGTTCGAATTTAGAACCGACTTCTCAATTAGATCATTAGTATTACAAAAACGTTTGATACATTCGCAAATGTCCGATGATAATTAGTGCAATGAGAGTTAATTGAAAGTCGGTCGATGTGCTATGTAAATAGGCAAAAGGTAATGCTGCTTGTTATCTTAACTGAAATGAAAAGCCGTTACAAACCTAAAGTTAACTACAGTGAGATATTGTGGAAATTTCAAATGAAAGCCATTTCCCTGAAAGATAAGATACATTTCAATTCCAGATTTGTGGATGGTAAAAAGTCTGCCTTGGAGTTATTTATGAATTCTCTCCCAATAATGCTTTGAATACAGAAATAAGTATTAGGAAATAACTTTTAGTTACAATCACAGATCGAATACAGGGAAATACTTTTTAGGTTTGAAAAGAATAATAATCTGTTCTCTCTTTATATGTATATAAAAAGTTTTTCATGATGCTGTAATCAATCTATTTATACATAAGGTATAGTTAGAAAAAATGGGTCGTAAAAAGGTGAATTCAATTGAAGAGAAGCGCCAAGAAAACCATCTGCCTGTGCCCCCTAACCTTCCATCGTTTTCTCGAAAAATTCGCTTGCGTCATAAATTATGGTATTATAGATTACTCCAGCAATTTCCAGAAGCATCTATATGGTCACCAAAAATGGTGCCAACTTGCAATGGAGCCCTTTAGAATCCTGCCCATGTTTTGGGACCCCTAGAATCCTGCTCCTCCCCCCTGATGGGGTTTACGTTACTCAACTGCCAAATTGGGTGTATCGCCAATATTTCTCAAAGTTTCTATTGAAACGTCCTTATAATGTAAGGAACGGCGCTGCTCGTAAATATTACAATTTTTATCAAAAATAAATACATCAGAAAATAATACTAACGCATTACGTTCTGAGTAACGTACAAATTAAAACGTGAATATGAGGATTTGAAATTTATTTTTTTCCTACTTACAGTATATTGGAAAAATGAACTACATAATACATGTAAATTAAAGTTATACATTTTGAGCAATATGTATAAACAGTTGTGTAATTTGTGCAACGTGGTTTGGTACACCCTTACACGGATACAGGGGGTAATTCCTTCCCCCAGTTAAAATTAAAATAAATAAATGTATATTTCTCTTACTGCTCAACAAAACTTCAGATGAATAATAAATTAAGACATCGAACACGTTCAAGGAACTTTAAAAAAAAAGCATACTAAAACAATACATACTTTTTTAAGATCAATGCCAATAAATCCTAAAATTTAACCAGCAATATTTAAAACAAATTATCTAAATTTTACAAAAATCACAATTACAAGTGAGATTTTAGCAATTTTTAAAAAATATTCCTTAAAGCAGTTATAGAGAAAATGATTAAACTCATATCGAAAGTATTACTAAAATAAATATTTTATTTAGAAAATGTACTGAAATTTTAAATGAGTCATTAAAATATTATAAGTATAGAAGAATAAATAATATAACAGAAATGTGACATATTAATGAGATTATTATTGGAATAAAACAGGCTGTAACTCAAAAAATACTTATACAGAAGGAATTATTTTAGTACATTCCTTAGAAAATAATATAAATATCACGTTCACGAAAACAGATTCATATAGAAATACATTTATAATATTTTGAATAATTAGACTCGCCATGATAGAATTTGAAATGTTTAAATGCCCACACACACATTTCTGGTAGATTAAAAATCCACTTCCGGTTTTCCTTTGACGTAAAATATTGTAACTCGATCTCTCAATGTCAGTGCTTCTCAAACTTTCAATATTTGCGACCCAATTTTCAGTCATAATTTTCATCACGCCCCTCCCCCATACAATACTAATACATTGAATGTAATAATTGTGTAATTTGACACACTAAAGCTACAATATGAACTTAATTATAAACAGAACAAATTATCAAGATAATTATTAAATTTTGTATATGTTACTTTCAAGGGAGAGATATTTTAAGTAAGTTACTTTTAAGTAATATGATAAGTATTATGTTACTTTTCCTTTCTAATTTTAAAATCGGAACAAATTGCAAAATAAAATTATATTAGATTAAATATTTATATCACAGAGGCAAATTAGTAATAAATCATTCTTTGAATTTTAGGCAGGGGTGGATGATGAATTTTCTTCATTGAAACCCAAAACACTTCAAAATATTACCCAATTTTCAACATTCTACCTTTGTGAAACCGGATTTTCTGCAGTGGCTGTTTTGAAGTCAAAATATAGTTCTCAGCTAAATATAGGGGGGGAAAAACGAGTGTTAATTTCCAATATTAAATCTTCCTTTGAAAAACTTTCCTCTGCAAAACAAGCCCCTGGGAGAGTCACTTGTAATTATTAAATTTGTCCTTACTTTAGTTCTAATAAATTAATTATCAAATCCATTATGCAGTACTGATACATTCTCATAAGTATATTATGTCAGTGTAAATATATACGTATTTCATTGTTTCAATTCCTACTTATTTTAGCTCACTCTCTCACCCTATACATATATATATATATGACATGATTTTAGAGTCAAAAACAGACTTCGTTTTAAAAAAGGTCTTTATTTGATCAAAATTAGACATCATCTGACGCAAGAGGTAGAGAGAGAAAAAGAACGCCACTGAATATCTTAAGTGGGTTAAACACTTAAAACACCGATCGCGGCGTTCATGAGTGCTCTTGAAAGTTGATGCTGACATATAAGGCTATTAAATATAACGATCTGGAATTAGACATGTTTATTGGCTAGGCCATATGTTCGGAAGAAATAAATGGGTCATTAGTTTAATACTTGAAGAGGTGAGGAGATAATATAAAAGTGAATTACTAGATAGGGAATTTAATTTTTAATCTAATTTAATTATCCTTACATTTATATCTTGTTCGAATTTTCAATCGTTAATAAAATACTTTCTATTCATCCAATCAAGTTCAAATACATTTTTAAACTTGTAGTGGATGACACTTGATGTTAATACATTTTTTCAAACATTAATTCATTAATTGAATTAATTAATTACCGGTTTTCGACGCCAACTTAGATTCGTCTTCATTGTTGTAACAATGTAACTGTTAAAACAATGACGAAAGTTTTCGTCGAAAACCGGTTTTTCAGCCAAACCGGGTGTGCATTGCTACAACAATGCAGACAAATCATGTTCGTTTTTCAATTCCTACTATTAGTTCACTCTCTCCCTATCTTGTTCTAATTTTCTATCGTTAATAAAATATCATCATATTCATCCATTCAAAGTAGGAATTGATTTAATTTCTTTTATATATTACTTCTTTATGATGCCAGAATGTATATAAATATTGTTTTGTTTCCTTTCATTAAAGTAATAATTTTTTTAAGTAATTTTTGTTTTCGACATGCTCGGGCCCCACGTAGAGTTTTCACCGCAATTTGAGAATCACAGATCTATGTAACATAGAAACAAAATAAAATATGTTTTATAAAACATAAAAATTGATCCATGCAATAAAATAAAAAATCCAAACATGTGAGTTTTGATCGAAATTGGCCATTTCAACTTTTTCGGATACCTTAAGTCAGCGGTCGATTCACGGAATCCTTAGAACTATAAGGTCTTTTCGGGTAACACCTATTCCACACTTAGAATAAATATATCTTAAAATAATATTTCAAATAGATCAACATCTTATATTATAAATACTTTATGCAACAACAATTTTAAAAAAAATACTGTATTTGTTACTAAAAAATTTTTAAATGCAGTTTTAATATAAGAGTAATTTGCTAATAATTTATGATCCAAGTAATTTTGAACCATGGTCACAAGTGACGAGGACTATACCTAAGTAAATTAGGCAGATATAGAAAACTGTGTTGAGTTTTTATCGGAAAAATGCCTGATATTAACATTAATGACAATTGTCTGTTTGAAGAAATTAGAAGACTGAATGTATTTTTAAATTCTGAGTGAGTAAATATTTACGCCGCTCTGTTCAGCTACTCGAGGACTTTTGGCGACGGACCTCGTCATTTTGAACCATGGTCAAGTGATGAGGATGACGCCTGAGCTGGCAGCCTCCTCTCCTAACTACCACACCACACCAACGGGAGGACAAATTAGAACAATGGAGAAATCAACATGTTGAAATTGATAACAGATGGGTAGAAATATTTAACCATTTCAAAAATGAACACATCCCATTTGGAAATTTAGTTACTCTTGTTGAATTTACTTTGTGCTTCCCTGGAACCTAAGGCAGTAGTTGAAAGCATTTTTTCAATTTTTAATAATTTTTGAGACAAGTGAGTAATCAAGATTGAATGCTTGTACTTTAGCTGTACAGTTAAGTTTAATAGTAAGGATATATTTCTTGTTCCGAAATTTCCGATATATTAGAAAATAATATATAGACAAAAAAAAAATCATTCATGGAAAAATACTCGTTTAAGTAAATAATTAAAAAGGGATGTAAATGTAATTAGTGTATTTTTGTTTAAATTAATAAAATGTTTCACATATTTTCGTAGTAATTTTTTCTTAAATATTTCGTCCTCCTTTTCATTGTAAAAAAAAATTGGTCTCCTTACTTACTACCAATTTCTAACCAAAATATTGAACAGGACTTACTGCCTTTTTATTATTGTTCCTGTGTGGGATATAAATACATTTATTACATCATCATCTCACGAAAAATTTTTTATATAGAGGAAGAAACAAAAAAGCAAATGATAGAGAAAGTATGACTTGATAAAACGTGAAATCCGAACTTAGTTGATCACCTTAAAGAAAATATAAATTAGAATAAAATAATACTTAATTTACTAATTGACAATTTGAATTTCCTGACAAAAAAAAGTTACAATTTTATCCAATCACGGATAAGATACTTCTATCGTTCCAATACCACATTTAAGTACTGCATTGAATAGACATATATAAAAGAAACCTATATATTCTGTTGTAAAGAAAGATTTATGGGATTTGTAAAAGCTCCTGACGCGGCATTTTCTTCTCTTTACAGCTCATTCTCTCCGCAAACTTTCTTTTCTTTATGCTCCATCGAATTTTTCAGATGATTGATAGTTGCTCATGATTCAAAAGAACCCCCCAAAAAGTAACTTTATTGGTTTAAAAAAAATTTTTTTTGAGAACAACACAAGGGGAATATTGCAAGGAAAGCATTAAGAAACAGGGAACTGGGCCAAAACATTATTGATAACTATTTCAACTTGCAAATAAAACAAGTGCGAGGTATAATGTTGAATACGGGGCGGTAAAAAATATTCTCTATTCATTCATGTGCATATATCAGAGTGAACAAGTTTTATTTTTATTCCATCAATATATAAGCTGTGCAAGCAATTGTATAAACCCTTAATTCTGTAAAAAAGATGAAAAATGTTTGTTAGTTGATTTTCTTTTCACTTTATTTTAAACAAGTAATATAAAAAATTAAGTCAATTCGTATTTCAGACAACAAAAAATTTTTTATTTTAGTTCCTTTTTATTAAATATTACAATTAATATAAATATGTATATACATATAATAGAATCCCACTATTAAGTGGCAAAATAAAAAGCGATTTTCCATTTTCCTTTCTATATATGGCGTTGAACTATCATTTTTGTTTGTTACTATTTATTCCCTTTTTAATTTAATTAATGAATTAATATTTGAAAAAAATGTATTAACATCCTGCCATCCACTACAAATTTTTAAAAAAATGTATTTGAACTTGAGTGGATGAATAGAAAGTATTTTATTAACGATTGAAAATTTGAAAAGATATATGTATATAAATAAATATATACAGTTGAACCTCGAAATAACGAGCCTCTATTTTGTGAATTTTTCCTGGAACCAAGAACATTTCATGATTTTCTTTGTAAAATAACTCCCAATAGAGCGAAGTGCATTTTCCATATAACGAACTTTTTTTCTTGCGAATCAATTTTATTTTCCTTATTTTCAAAGTATTTCTGGACATTTCAAGTTTTCTCTCACTTTTAGCACATTTTATGGTGGTTATAAATCTTGGTTTTATTAGGTCCTAAACTCGCCGAGAGCAATAGAATCCAGAGCATTTCACCCAAAAGTGCAACCTTTACCTCCGTTGTCCAATTTACTGGAAACATCTTCGAGATATCCCCTTTCACCCTTAGTGGAGTCTCGTGTCCTTGGACTAGTCTCCGTTCATTTGTAGTATTGATCAGTCGTACTGGTAACTTCATTCCATGTAGTTCGAAAATGTCAAAAAGTGCTTGAGCATCAAAGAAAAAAATTATTTCTTCAGGAAGTGAATTAAGACGTCAAGAGACTTTTCTTTCCTTTTTTTTATAGGTAAGGTATATAAAATAAATATATATTAATTTGCAAAATGGTGTGAATAATTACTTTTTTTTAATTCATAGTGTTTATGAATTTAAATTTTGTTTCATGTGGTTTATAAAGAAAATTGAAAGATGAACCTCTATATAACGAATTTTCAAATAACGAACTTTTTTTCGGGATTTAGCGACTTCGTTACTATAGAGCAGTGTTCCGCAACCCCCGGTCCGTGGATCAAATACTACCGGTCCGCACAAGAAATATTAAATTATTTCTCTTTTATTTACTGTGGTATATTTTTCTTAGGTTTGGGCTACTTTTTATGAAAATCACTTAATATTCCTTTTTAAATCACTTTATTTTCATTTTTGGTGTAGCTATGTTTTATTCAAAGTCACGATTAAATACACAATTAAATTAAAAATTATTAAATCAAAAAGTCTAAAATATAATCAATAAACATCCCCCCCCCAGGGGCCGCAAAATTAAAAAAGTGACCGGGGGGGATAAAAAGGGGTGGAGCATGATAGAGGTCCGACTTTTTGGGATAGTGTGGACGAATAGTAGGAATTGAAAACGGAATTGTGATTCTTGTTTTTAATTGGTTCTTTGAAGAAATGCATGGCATGAATTTAATAACCTGAAGACGGTTAAAATGACATAAGCTGACCGAGGGTCGTATTATTCATAAAGCATAGGCTTATTAATCTTAAAGTGTCGGCAGAAATTAGGGGACTTGATTACTCTTTCCAAATACATCGATGGCCAAAATTAGGAATTTTTTAAATTTTAATTTTTGGGGTTTTTAAGTTTCGGGCCTTAAAAAGGGAAAAATCCCAAAAGGCCGAAACCTTTCAATGATTGACGTTGGAAAATTTGCATCCGAAAAGGAAATTTTAAAAGTTAAATAAAATATGTTAAATAAAATAATAGCAGTTTTTTTTAGTGCACCCTCTTTTTTTTTTCTCTTGAAACAGGAGGAGATATTTGTTGAAATTTTCCCCCAGTCTGCAAGTTAATATAAACCAACTTGCAGCTATATATACTCCTGTTGATCTTCATGCAAAAATAGAGAACTTTGCTCACAAATAAGTTAACCCAAATATAGAGAATATTTTCTGTGTAATTGGTTTTCTGATTGTCTTGGCCGGTGGCAAAAAAAAATCTTTGAAGACTGTTATTTATCCATCCTCGAATTAGTTCAAAGTACAGAATGAAAAATATCAAACTAATGCTTCCAAAGATGCAAATTTTTTAGTGCCGATCAAGTAAGTGTACACTTGTGAATGAGAGAGAGGTTATATTTTGAGGAAAATGCTTTTTAAAGCTCATGAGCTAATTTCCGTACATCGTTTCGACTTCACACCTCGACAACTTCCGCGTTTTTCCCCTTCAATATTAGGTAAAACAAAAACAAAAAAATAATAATAATAAAATAAAAAAACAGCTAAGTTTTTTTTCCCAAATGGACTGCATTTTAGCAACTAAGCCTTTGCAGCCACGGCAAGTCCCCAAATGTGAAAGACATTTCATGGTGGCACCATCTATATTGTGGCTGCCTCGCAACCAAATTCGGACACGGGAATTAATTTTTAATTCAAGCTCTCGTGAGATGCTAAATATTGCCGTGATCTTAACTTTGCCGAGAGTACCCCAGAGCCGAATTGATACTCAAGCATCTTTTACATGCCACACATAATTATATGACATGCGTTCCTACAATTTTCACATTCAGAAAATCTATCGATTCCAGCCAGGCTCAAACCCGCGTGTGAGTGATTATTAACGTCGCCCTATCCAGCTACACGAAGGCTTTTTGGCGACGAACCTCGTAATTTTGAACCAGGGTCGGACCCGCTACCTAGACTTACAAAGAGGCACGCTACCTCTAAGCAACCGCTAATATCAATAACTATCAACGTTTGGATAATAGAATGAGAACAGTGGACGAAAGGCCTAAATGCAGCGGAATACAAACATTAAAATTAACGCCGATTGAATTTAAATACAAGCCAAAACAAAGATAGATATATTTATCATCAACATGAGATGATCAGTATCTCTCAAAACAATATATTTCGTAATTTAAGACATGAGGCACTGTTTATGACAAGAGTAAGGTGACCAGATTTTGATGTTGGTAAAGCGGGAAAACAGTGATCGATGGAGGGGGAGTCAGGATTAAAAATTTGGATTTTATGTAACAAGAGAAATTTACATAGTACGCAAAAATAGTATTGTTTTTAAATTTCAACGTAAGTACAATTTACAGATATATAATACATTAAAAAAATTATTTATATAGTTACTATACAAAGAATATAAATATACTAAACTGCACTATTATTTTATTCTTTGGTGTATTTCTCATTTGAGTAATTTTTTTTGTAGATTGCTGTCCTTGTTTAAAAGGTCTTATAATTTTTCAAATTATAATTTACACATAAAAACAGCATTCCGTCTCAACACCTAATTGTGATTTTTCTGATGTCCACACTTTATTTACCATAGAAAACGCATTCAGTCCCAGCATTAAGTTCTGGTAATGACAGCGCGTATTGCACAATATTTGGTCCATTATTGTATGGAACATGGTTTGTTTCAAAATGATGAAATATTTCTAACCATTTGTTTTCTATTGCGATTTTTGCTGATGCCCAAGTTCTAACCTTTTTCCTCTTGTCAATATATTTCTTAATAATAGCACCTCTCTCATTTAAAGGACCATTATAGAAAATATTACGATATATGAGAAATTTTGAGTAATGTGATCGAATGATTTTTACACATTATTTCAATTAAGTTTTTGTTTTAATGCAACCCAATGAAAAATGTTCAATATCATTGTGTGTATAATGTGCCACCCATTCTTCTAAATAATTTATGCAGTTATTATAGGACTTTTTAAAGTGATTCATAATATCTGCACGATTTATTGCACCGTGTCCTTCTAGCTGGCTTATATTATTACGGATAGTTAATGAAAGAAAATAATTTTTAACCGCTCTTAACATTTAAATTATAAGCTTCGTTTGTGCTACTTCGATTACCGAAATTTTGTCTCACCTTCAATAAGTTTTATAGCGTTTTGAGAAAGAGTTGTGTGTGTGTGTGTGATTGCATACAAACTATAGCCACATTTTTGAAGATTCTTTTTCAAGAAACTCTTCGAAAATTTTAGGACATTTATCCTGCGACAGAAAGTAGGATTTCAGGGGATCGTATACTTTCAAAATTCTTTCCACAGATGGCAAAAGAGCTAACCAGTGCACTTTACTTGCACACACATTCAAGTTTCCAAAGTTCAACTCCCACAGTTTCACGTGGCCACCGTAGCCTAGCGGTCAAGGTAACGGACAAAGGAGCGGAATTTAAAATTCTAGTTTTCATTCGCTTCCATATCAAAAAATCTAATAATGGTTTGAAATAATTTTATATAATGTTACAGAACTTTGGTGAGCATTTTTCGATAATATAACAAATATTTGTTAAGAAATTGAAGTTTAATACTATAAAAAAAATAATTTAAAACTCATATACTGCAGAAATAGTCAAATGACAGCCGAAAATTGTTAAATCCGTTCCCTAGCTTGTTGTCCATTCTTTTCAAAAATCGAGACTTTTTTTTTAAACAACGCAGGACAGATTGTTCAAAAGTGGATGTCTGTTCATCTAAAGACAGTGGTCTTCAAACTTTCTCAACACACGGAAACCCTAGAACTTGAAAGTGTTTTCGTGGAACCCCATTCCATAAACATACTTCGAAGAATATATCTCAAAATATTTCAAGTAAATCAACATGCTATAGGCACTTTATGTAAAAGCAATTAAAAGGTATTTATTTTTTTAAAAAAAACTTAATCTAATATTTTAATATAATTTACTCAATAATATTAATTTGTGACCCAAGTGTCACCTATCCATGCATTATATTTAGTAACTGGGACATGTGCTTGATTTTTTTTTCACGCAAAAACTGTCGAAATCAAGGTCAATTGAGATTAAATGCAATAGCGTTACAAATTCTGAGTTTAATTTATTTTTAATATTTATAGCTGTTTGAGAAATCCCGTGTACTTTGCATGAGAATTTGCAACCTAAAAATTTTTATAAGTTATTCTTGCTTAAATTTGGATTTATACATCGAATCTGTTAATATGCTGATAAGTTGATTCCTCTCCTTCATTATACGTGTTTTTTCCACAAATGCAAAAAGGTGCATTTTCATTAGGAAACTATTCGGTGGAACCTGAGATAGTATAAGCGATAGAATATTCACACTTTAGTAGGAAGAATACATATAGAGATAAAACGCGCGTTTTAGTATTATTTTACTATATTATAATAGAAGTTTATAAGATGCTGAAAAATAAAATTATATGAATAAAATTTTCAGTTTTATGGAAGGGGAGGGGAGGGATAGACTTTGGAAGATACTTGTGTAACTATATAAACTTCATAGAGAACATGAACCCAATTTGTATACATTTGGTTCTCGATTTTTTTTTGTGACTCGTGGAACCCCAGGGTTCCGTGGAATGAGGAGCCACTGATATAAAGAGCAAGAGCACTTTCGTACACGACAGGACGAGGTGTGTGAGTAGTCCTGGGAGCCAGAGTGAGGTCCAACACCAATGATTATTTTTAAGCTGCTGGGTGGCGTAGTTGGTTCGTCGCTGACCTACTGCACCCAAGGTAGCGGGTCCGAACCCGGCCCGTCCGTGGATTTTCATGATGCAGAAAATCGACGCTGACCGTAATCGTAATATGATTATACGGCATGTAAAGACAATCCATGGAGTGCCCTCCCGGCAAAATTAAATTCCTAAGTTCAATGTCGCATCGTCACAGCTCAGATTTACTCCCTCTAGGAAACTGGGCCGTCAAGTATTTTCTGCGGCAGAGTGGTATCGCCAAAATGGTGTCGAAATAAAAAGTGATACCAGCTCCTGGGGAATGAACGAGGTTTGCAAATGAAAAAAAATACCAATACGCAGCAGCCTCATTAGAAAAACACCAATGATTATCGACGTTTCTCCATGAATCGGCTATCCCCTGCATGTTCTTCAACATCCGAGAAAGAAAACAGTAAGGCATCCGAGTTTTGACGGTCTATGTAGGCATCATAATGTCGACTAGCCTCCAAGTTATTAAAAGCTATGTAACTAGTAAGGTAAACAGAAAAGTCCTTGGAAAACTGCCTTCTTTTAACGGTTAAGGTGCCCAGATTCCATTTTCCACAATTCCTACTATTAGTTCACACTCTCTATATATATTTATTTATACGTATATAGTTCAAAATTTCAATTGTGTTAATAAAATACTTTTATTCATCCACTCAAATTCAAATACATTTTCTTTTTGAACTTGTAGTGGATGACACTTGATGTTAACAGTTTTTCCAAATTTTAATTAATGAATAAATAGTAACAAACCAAAAATAATAGCCTAACCATATATGTAAAGGAAAACCATTCGTTGTGTCCCTGCAGCGCAATGGACTTCTAATTCAAAGGTCGTAGGTTTGAATCCTACCAGGGATGACCTAATTTTTGAGAATGTGATTTATGAATGAAAACTAATAACAAACAAAAAGAACAGTCCAACTTCATATATAGAAAGAAAAATCGCTTTCTATTTTGCCACTTAATATTGAGATTCTGTCATATGTATATTTTATCTTAATTGTAACTGTTTAATAAAAAGTAACTAAATAAATTTTTCTTTGTTGACCTAAGTAGGAATTGACTTGATTTTTTTTTTACATTACTTGTTACAAATGAAAAAGCTCATCGAGTCGTCGAGTTTCCGGAATGTAACAGTACCCTCGCTGATCGGCATGACATTATCGATTTTAATTCAAAAAAGTATGTTTGGGATATTCTTAGGAGAGCAGTTACAAATTGTACTCCTTTTCCAGAACCTGGAAGCTACATTTCTGGAGAATACTATCAAAAGAATACTAGTACACATTCAACAGCCAGAGGGACTTATAAACTGATTTTGTCCGTAGTAGTGAGATGCATCAAGAATACGGTAGCTTATAAGCCATTTCGTGAACATGCAGTGACGGGTAGTCACGTTTTAGAGTTACGGGGGGTTCCAGAAAGCATGATAGGTCAGTTTGCAACTTGCTCACGAAAAAGGCCCATTTAGCATGCTGTTGGGGGCAATTAAAATTTACATCACTCTTCTTCAAACCACCTAAGACTTAAAAACTGTAGCTGGAGGAGCGAGACCATCACAAGGACCCTACACCATTTCATTTCCAGCATTAATTTGAATTGTGAAAACTATACAAATAAAAGAGGCATCGTATATATATTTTCTATAAACCGAATTTAATTCCACCTATCTCTTGAAGGCTTTCCTGCGCTTACGAGCCTTGGGTAGTACCATAACTGTTGTATG
Source organism: Trichonephila inaurata madagascariensis (assembly GCA_019973955.1). Lineage (NCBI taxonomy): Eukaryota > Metazoa > Arthropoda > Arachnida > Araneae > Nephilidae > Trichonephila > Trichonephila inaurata. The sequence continues at coordinate 27,859 of BMAV01021020.1, read as the reverse complement.
CTATTTTTTTTAAATAAATAATCACATCAATTTATGTACACACCCAATTTCCCGAAAATCTTCCATTATCGAAGATAATCAAACAAAGGTGAAAATTCTCTTTAATTTGTGTGTGTGTGAACAGTATATATTAGTTTACATAAATTGATTCTAGTTATAGAGGCTAAAACAACTGAAAAACTTGGAGACCACCAACTACTAAATATAGTTCTTAGTGGCTGCAGGGTCGGCTGTAGCAGTTTTGCCGCCGCGGACAAAAATGGAAAATGTTGCTCCTCTCTCCAAAGCAAAAGAATTATAATTAAAAAAAGAAATTGTTTTCACACAGATAGGTACACACCAAAAATTTTTTAATAATTCTTGGGAACAACAAAAAGGCAGATAACAATCATATATAATTTTAAGTTAAGTACAAAATAATTTGAAATTAGACACAATTACCTGTTATTATTTCAAACGAGTAAAATGCAAGAGAAGAAATCGTCCATTTCAGCATGCCTTCTTCTAAAAAGTCTACTGAAGGTGGGAATCACAAATGTTTATTTTAACTTACAGTAACTACACTCAAGACTGAAATAAAACATCTCTTGCTACTCTCTATCTCCAAAAAAACTCTTTATTTCCCCTGTCCCCTTTTGGATAGCTGACACCGGACGTCGTATGGGTGAAAAGAATGTCCGTTGTGATAATACTCCAGGATGGGGAGAAAGTTACTCATGAAAAATGTGCAAACTTATCAAATTTCATGATTGAACCTGTACTCCCGCATTAACATTAAAGAAACTCATTAAAAATCATTATTTTGTCATAGTACAAAATAAGGAAGTAAGATATGTTAAATGAAATGCTAAATTATCAATCAATTATATTTTAGAAAATATATCAAATTTTTTGCAACAAAAAAAAACGTTTTTCAAATTTGATCCAAATGCCGCCCCGGGCAGGTGTCCGGCCTAGAGCCGTCCCTGGTGGCTAACCTGAATGTTTATTAACGTCACAAAAGCAACAGAGGCTGTGGGCTCGTGGTACACGGGCTTCGATCAAGTGACGCAGACAACATTTGAGCTGGCACCCCTCTAAACTACATACCAAGCCAACGGAGGACTTAAATCTGTCGAAACTCTGATTTTCAGCCCCTCTACACGTTTTATGTGACACTACGGCCACGAGTTTGTGACCATAACCACTAAAATGTACCATGCGAAAAATTTAATGTAAAGCATTTATTCCTTTTTAAGGGTCCTTGGAGAAGTGAGTGTATATTAACGTCACACTATTAAGAAGTAACATAGCAAGGGGTATTGAGATTGACATAATGGTACAGACAAGTGACGAGGACTACACACTGTGACTGAGTCCCTTCCTTTCAAACTACCACACCGGCTGCCGACAGGAATTTGAACTCGATAGATTTAACACGCATCGGCCCCGTCAACACGGCTGGTCTCAACGGCACTAAGCTCGAACTAGTGACACGTCTCATAAAAATTGGGGATATGGTAATATTAAAAGATAATCTTCCCACTTGCAAATGGGTTTTAGGTAGAATTGTAGATATATTTGCAGGAAAAGACAATAATACAAGAGTTGTCAATGTAAAAACGCAAAATGGTATCTTAAAAACATCCATTTTCAAAATTGTTGTTCTACCTATGGAAAAAAAAACGATTAACTTGTGTAATTATATATTTCAATTTATTCTTTTGATCACATGTTTTATTTGTATATATAGATTTTGTTGTATGTTCCAATTACTTCAAGCATGTATGAATAGTATCGTGAAAAGTTGGCAGATATTTTCTAATTCTCTTTTTTGTAATTTTTCTTGTATATTTGTAAATAAGTTGTATGTTACTTTATTATAGGTATTCGTGTATTTTGATAGCATTTTTGTATTTCTTGTAAATGCATTTATAATAATTGTAGTTGTGTATTTGTTAACAATTCTTTAAAAAATTATTGTAACTTATTTTCTGAAACTGTTGTTTCATCGCCAAGAGGATGTTACGTCCATCAAGTATGGTTTTAGCTCCTGTGTAAGGTCGCCAGGTGGCGTTCTTCTCTCTTGGCACAGAGGCAAGTCTTTGTTAGAACTTAAGTCATTCTACTCAGATGCAACGGCGCAAGTGCACATGGTTGTACTCTAATGCTTCTAATTCCAATATAGTTTGGTTAATAAATAGTTTAGTTACGGTCCATCAATTGATAATTTAGTAGTTTTAATACAATTTTCACATTAAGAGAAAGATGTAAAAAGAGTGCTATATTAAAACAATATTAAGAAAAAAACTATGTTCGGATGTATTTTTTTTCATAATTATATTCATAAAAAGAGAAAAAAGACCTAAGTTGTTTTCAATCATTAATTGTTTTCATGCCTTGTAACTACTTTTTTTTTACTATAACTATCAATTTTATTTGGTTATGAAACTAATATTTTTTAAATTCTTTACAGATCTTCGATTTGTTCCCATATTGAAAAATTGCATTTTCACTTTTATGGATCATAATTATACAAGAAAATCATCTTTGCTATTTTAAAAAAATGTAATTTTAAAAATAAAAACTAGCACACATTTTTTTACCAAGAATTTCCTTTTATGGCATCTGTAAGACCCTCAAAAATCAGCTAAGAAATTAGATTTGATTAAACTTGTGTCCAAAATCAATAACTACACTGTAAAATATTTTTAACCAGATTTTACAGTCCAGTCTACAGTTACTTACTACAGTTTAAATAGAAAATTCTAAAAAAAGCAGAGAACAATTTTTATGTGTGTATAATTATTTAAACTATTTTTTTTCTTCTCAGTATATTCTATAGCTCTTTGATCCAACAGTATTTTTAATTTAAATTTTATAAAAATAGATTAAAAATTGTTAGTAATTAGGAAATATATATTAAAAACCAGTAATTAAAAATAAATATTTTTAATACATCCATAAGATAAATTGTACAACATTAAAAATTAATAGAATATTTATTTTTTTGCCAAAAAATAAAAGTGATACAAAATTCTTCAGTATAATAAAAACATTAATTAGTCCCATAACCCCAAAATAATTAGAGGAAAGGGTAAACCGATGCACACAAAACTTTGATTTGTACAAACCATCAACTATTTAATTGTTATACCAGCAGCATCACAATATTTCCTTTTTTTTCTCCTTCCTATATAGTTGAAACAAATATCTTACTGGCACACACACAATAAATATGAAAACTATAACAATCTCATAAACTCTCAGTAAACAAAAACGCAACAGGGTTTTATTTAATATGTATAAATTTACACAGAAAGTTAAATAAAAAAGATTTTCTACAAAGACACACTTTTAGTGTCTATTTCATAAGGCCTGACCATGCATTGGCGAGAAAAAGTTACAGCTGACATATCTTCAAGATAGCTGTATTAAATGCTAAACTATTTTTTAACTACTGGAAGCAACGTAAACAATTCAAAATTACCGTAGAATGCCTTTTGGCAGCAAATATTTCACATTTTGTGACTATTAAGCTAAGGATGTGGACCTCATCTTTAAAAATGATTCAAATACAAGAATTCTAATGTTAAAGGATAATAAGATTTTTTTAAAAAAACATAACAATGCAGATAATAGAGGTCCATGATTCGGAACAGGATGGGCATTTAGGTGAATGTGAGACCTGCTTCTCTGTAAGTAGCATATATCTTCTCAATAGAATTTACATATGCAGCAGTTCGAAGATCAAGACCCAAGTTGTATTTCATTGCTGTTCGCATGATAGCCTACAAAAAATAATGAAATCTCCCATGAAAAAGATATTGGAGAGAACATTAATATATACATGCAGTATAAGCCATTCTACATGTATCATGAATTGGCTAAATTAATTACCAAAAATATATTTGTATATTACTTTAAGTTATAAATATAGGTAAACATAAACAAGAAAATTATAATTTCAATAATCAATAAATTTTATATTAAAAATTTTATATATCCTATTTTAAATAACAATTAAATCTAACAATGGATTATTTGCTGAAAAATATGTTAACTTTCTCTCGCATAAAGCGATTTCCACAGGCAAACTAGACGTAGCACTATACAGGGAGGATTAAAAAATCTTTATATGAAAGTGAAATAATATCCAATAGTCAAAATTCATAAATACAAGAGCTGTCTACTGATTAACTGTTTATTATATCGCACTTCAAAGTAACATGAGGGCTATTGGTAATGAATCTTATAATTTCTAACCTCAGTCATGTGACAAGGATGACACCACAGCTGCATTCCCACTTTTCAAATTTCTACATCAACATGAGGATGATCCTCACAGCAATGGTTCTTAAACTTTCAATCGCTGCCGCCTTGCTTATGTATCAGCCTGACAGCCCCCAAGATTTTGAAAACCCCTCCTTGACTCCCAATATTGAGTGATTTAAATACAATCGTTATCATATTGGCATGCTATGAATCCAGTTCTTAATCTTTGCACATTTTACTACTATTTTTTGAAAACATTACATTGTATTAATGGTTACTTAGTCACAAACAATAAAAGAACTGAGTAAATATATTCTAGATAGCAAAAACATACTCTAGTAGAGGCTTTTGATGGGGGCAATTTATAAAATCTAGTCTAGAATGGCACATCTTTTAATTCTTCTACAAGGCTTTTCACGAGTCTGTAAAAGAGGAAATATTAAGAGATTTTCACGGATCCCCTGGTGCTTTTAGGGCCTCTGGGGGGGACAGACCACAGTTTAAGAAACGCTGCTCGATAGCTTTAATGTACATCACAAGAGCCAAGATGTATCCAACCTTTGGGCAGGAAAACATACTTACAAAATGGGAATGGAACCTAACCTTCCAAGTGTATCTGCAAAACATACTGATCATTCCACTACTAAAAACACTTCTGGAAAGCTTTTAGAATTATCTTCATGGCTGCCATCAAGTCTGTATCTCATCTCTTCAATCTCAAAATTCATTCCTTTCAATGTTGGAAATAATCAGAAGCAAAAATCCATGCTCTTGAGAATAAGGAGGTAGGGAAATGAGCAAAATTCCATGTTTTACCAAGAGGACAGTCTATTTTGCTGACAGCAGTTTAGACACAAATTTTGCAGCTTCTGTAGGTATATTCAAATCATCAAGAAAAATTGCATTCATGGACTCTTGACTGATCTCAACTTCTTTACAAATCTCTCATATGGTCAAACGACCACAGATTTTTCACTACATCTACAATAGTTGCATTTTGAGCGGTTTCTGGCATCCCAGAACACTGATCCTTTTCCCTTGATGCATGGTCATTTTTTAATCAGTTAAACTTCTCTTTGTGTTAGCTAATCAACTGAATCTTATGAATAGTTTTGCTAAGAGAATTATTAAATTTAACAAACCTTCATACTAAATTCACTCCTTCAATTTTCAAAGAAATTAAAAATCTGAAAAATACTTAAAACATCTCACTCAAAGGGCAGAAGGTAGCAACTGGCACAGATGAATATGTAGAAAAAAATTCAAGTGCATTAAGTTGTCTTCTTCCACTGAGCAGACACCAACTTAACATAACTATGCAGGGAAAATTTAAGGCTGTCTTCGGTCAATGTTAAGGCTGTCTTTGGTCAATGTCTAGGACCCGAATTTGGAACATTTTTTCAGATATAAAAGAAATCAAACATTAATATGGTATTCTGGCTTCACTATCCTTTAGAGAGTAGCATTTTTTAGTATACATCTCATTTTTAACCGAGTTCACCCGTTTTTTCTGGTATGAAATGTGTTTTGCTTTTTTTCCCCCTAAAACCAATGTTAAAAAACTTTATATTCAAAAGAAAAATAGAGTATTCATTGAATTTTTTGAAATTTTAAAAAACACTATATTGTTAAAAGATGTATAAGTTATTTTCCAAATTTCCATGATATTTGAGATATTTTTCTGTTTGAAAATATGCTTTGCGTTTAGTTCATGCTCTCATACTTTTGCCGAAAACAGCCTTAAGGTTGGATACTTTAGAAACAGACCTAGTACAACTCAATAATTAAACATTGCAAGCAAACGGAACCTTCAGCATGCATCTATAAGATGTCACATATCTTAATAGATTATATATTACAAAAATAACATGCTTGTTTCATTTGAATATGTAATGATTATTGCATATTAATACAAAAGCTTACCCTGGCTGAACGTTCCATAGTGTAATCCAAACCAGAGTGCACAATGTCTTTTTCAGAAGCACCCTAAAAAAATAATTGTTTTTTTTTATTTCAATTTATAAATAAATAAGAATTTTATTTTTCTATTAAAATACTCATGTTGCAACAAAAAGAAATTTTCATTTTTTTAAATAAAAGTGCTAGAAGTAAATAAGAATTGTGGATAAAATTTTATTTATGACTTCAAATTAAAAATAAGAGAATGACATGCTTTTAAATATGATATATAATCAATAATTAATGCATTAATGAATATTAATTTTTCTAACATGAATTGAGCAATTTTTTAGAACACATCAGAGTAAGAAAGAAATCATGTATACAAAATTCTATATACAAAACTTAAAGCAGTACATATATTTAAAAAAGGCGGAATTGAACTCAATCACAAAATGCTTTTATTTTTTTTTTATGAAAAATAAATAACAAGGAAAAGATGCAACAAAATAATTTTAAAACAAATTCCATTACCTACTCTTTTTAAAAGCTTTAACTGTTTTTCAACATTGTACTTTCAATATTAATGGTGACACAAAAAAGGACTCATACTTTTGAACCACAGTCATGAGATGAAAACAATACCCAAGCTTTCCAAACTTCCACACTACACCAATCTGTTCAATATTTTAAGCTTCAACAGATTTAGAATACAACAGTCCTTCTACAAGACAGGTCTTTAGGGGGAAAATGATTCAAACCTACAATTTGACACAAATAATACATGACCATTGTGGGGATTTCTGCAGCTGCCTCTTAAAATAAAATTACTGACTTATTACAGATAAAATTTAAAGGATTATACTAATAAAGGCTTCTCTAATAAACAAATTTCTTGTAAAAACATAATGCATGCTAATATTTAAATTATTTTACAAATAAAAATTCTAGATTCTGGCATTTATAGTAAACACAAATTAATAATTTCCTTTCAGATAAATTACACACATACAAGAAGCATTATAGTACAAAATATATAACGTAGTAGTTTAAAATAACATTACAGTTCAAGTATGAAAGATTCACATAAAATATTTCAGTTACCATTTTTTTAAATAATGCCTACATAATTAAAATTTTATATTGTGGCTCCTTATGCCAAAGCATTTATTAACAAATGCAGATGGAAAAAATTTTTTTTTAATTGATCTTCCAGTTTCTGAATTCTTGCACATTCAGATTATATTTTTTGAACTATGAGAAACACAATGAAGAGCTTGATCAAGAAAAATTTATATATTTTGTACTTATAGAAAGAGCTACTTTAGAAATACATTCTTTAAAACGTAAAAAGAACACAATATAGTAATGTAAAAAGGAACACATTCAACTAAAAAATACAATTTTGTTGAGTTTAACTTAAAAGAAAAGAATTAAGTTTTTTACAATAAAAATAAAATAGAATAGATAAAATACAAAAAATCTACAAAAACATCTTTTTACAAGATATTTATGTATAAATAAACACATGGATCAATCAATTTCAAGACAGGTTAGGTGAACTGACACAAATCTGCCAAGGAAGAATAAACATCAAATGTCTCAAAATATTATTTAAAATTTTATAGTTGAACAATTGTAGAGCAGCCAGGAAAATATGAATATCGATATAAATTTAATGTAATTACAAATCATTTATGCAAACATTCTCTTAAGAAAATGTAATACTTTCAAAGAAAAATTTCCGATTTTTTAATTAATCATCAATTAAAAATCATATTTGAGCCAAATACAACATGAAGATGCTTGATCATATGAAAGTTTTCATCATGGAACTATGGTACTCAATAATTTCCAATACAATGACTTATTTTTAACTTAAGACAAACAAGTCTCATATAGCAATGTTTCTAAAAGAAATTTTATGGATTGATTGTTAATAAGTGTCACCACTATGAAGCAACTCAAGGACATTGGCAACAAATCATAATTTTGTACGATGACAAGTGGCAAGAATGCTACCTGAGCTGGCACTTATTTAAATTTCCATAAAATATCAACATAAAAATTTTGCACCTCATTAAATTTAATGAATAGTAGCTTCTCTACATCCTATGCATCCTGGAACTTCTATGATTAGATAAAATAAATAAAAGAAAAGTGGGGAATTTTCTCCACTATGAAAATAAGTTGAATCTAACAGAATAAGTGAGTGAGTACGTGTTTATTAACATCGCACTAAAAAGCAACAGACTTCAAAATTTTAAACCTCAATCAAGTGATGAGGTTGATAACTGGGCAGGCACACCCTCTCCGAACTACCACACCTCACCAATGGGAGGACTTTGAGCCATGACAGACTCAAGGTGCATCAGCTGCTATGCATGGTGGGTATTCGGTGGCATTTGAGACAATGACCACTAGGCTACAACAGCTATTTAGGCGGAATAAATGTAACGAAGTTGGGTTAGATCACTATGAATAAACATTGTTAAGTAAACATTAATACATACTTTTTTTCCTACTACTATTCTAAATGCATGCATGAATGTTTCTTAATGTCACATTTCAAAGAAACACAATGGATAACGGTGTGACAGCTCTTATAATTTAGAACCATGGTCAAGTAATGAAAAATTGGTTGTCTACTTTCCAAAGCTCCACACATCAACATGAAGGTTTTGAGCCTTAACAAATGTAACGTTAAGGTATCTACAAAAAAGCCAGGCATCGGCAAAAACGATTTGGAAATAATGCTGGCTTCTAGTTCATAACCATGATTGTGCACAGAGAACTTCTCCAAAATTCATGGTAAATGTTTTGTTAGTAAAAAATGTTTAAAAAATTCTGTTTTGATGTCAAAAAAGTTTATTGAAAGAACCAATTAGATGCTAATGAATATTTACCTGTAAAAAAATATTACAAATCAATCTGATATTAGAAAAAAGGGATATTTTTTAAATTTTTTTTTAACAGTTATAAATATATATGTTTACTGTGGGGATTTATATTTTTTTAAAAGTAAATAATAATACGAAAAAATGAATCCTGTAGATCAAATAAATGTTTAAGAATGAATTACATTTTGAATGAATAATTATTCAAAAAGGTGTTTGCCAGTTTACATATATAAAATTTAAAAAAATTTTACAATAAACTTAAGAGTAAATGCTTTATCACTGCTTTTGAAATGTTTCCCTGGGAAAAATTGAACCCCATCCCCAAACCTCCTTTCTTGATTCTGAACTTTTCATAAAACATACCGTTAAGGTAAAAATTTGAAATAATAAAAAAAAAATAAACTTTTTTTCCAACAAACATTACGGAGATTATATATCTTCAAAAATTTTTGCAAATTTTTTTAAAAAAATCTAAATTTGTTTTTTTTTCGTTATACTTTAATTTATTATAGCTTTGCAAGAGAATATCAATTAAGGAAACTTGCAACAATCATGACTACAACATTTTTTTTTCACTTTATACTACATGATCAAAATAAGAATTATTCTTTTAAAAAACATTAAGAATGTACTTGAAATATTTCTATAAAGAAGAAAATGTCTCAAATATTAAAATAATATTTCAATTGGAAAAATACGCAGAAACAACTGAACAATTAGGAATCCTTTCTAGGAAAATTTCTAAAAATATCCTTTTTTGAGACATTTTTAATACTGTAAAAAAATTTTAACTGTTTTTTAGTTTTAAAAAAAGGTATATGTTTCCCAACAAATGATTTTGAGTCCCCCATATTTGAATAAAAGCCCCAAACGACATGGTTTAAATTTTTCAACCATTCAAAATAGGAAACTGTTACACCTCCAGCATTAATGTACAAACGGGGATATAAATGTTCCTAGACTCGATTTTATCGCAGGGGAGAAGGGGACCTTTGGGAAACCACAAAATCTAAAATAATACATATTGAAGATTGAATTTATTGAATGAAAATTTCTTCAGTGTTGTACTATTATTCCAGACATTTCAACATACTCGAGCCTGCTTATCTAAAAATTTATATTAATATTTTATGAAAATAAAACAAATAATTAAATTCTGAATAAAAAATTATACATAAAAATTCTTGCAAATAGTACAGCAACATTCAAGCTTGTAATATAAATACTATAATGTGCTAACCATTTTTTTCAACACACACACATTTAAAAACTGTATAATCACTTTATAATACCATACTTATAATAATAATATTCAAGTCATGATGAATGAACCTTGAAGTTTCAAAGGAAAAAAAATAATTGATTCAATTAATAAAAAACAAAGGATGAATATAATTAACAAATGACATGCAATAAAAATATTGCTATCTTCAATAAAAAGTTGAATACATTTTTCTTTTGCAAGAAATTTTATTGCAATTTATGAACAAAAAACTCAAATAAAATACAGGAACTTTTCCTATGCAACAGATAATTATTTTAATACAGTATTATTCTTTTACAATATACAATATATTCTACCCAAAATAATTAAAATTTCATAGATTAGAAATTTTAATTTAAAATTTTAAACCCTTAAAAATTTGAAGAAAATTAAATAACTCACCTTTTCATTTACTTTCTCGTTTTTTTTGGTGATTTTTTTTTTGGGGTGCGGAATTAAGATTTCCCTGGGGTTTTTAAAAAACTCTCTTTGTTTGGGTTCAGCTCCTGGGAATCCTTTAAAAGCATTTGCCCGAGGAAATATATGAAAAAATTTTTTTTCTAAAGTCAAAAAAAAATTTTGACAAAAAAATCTTATTAAAATAAAAATGAATTGAGTCAATATACTACTTCAATGAAAAAACAGTTTATTCAAGTTATATAAACAGGTTATTAAATCAATTAAAAAATCAATGAATAGTAGATAGGATAATTTGTTTCTTATAGTCAATATGTATGTATATATAACAAATCAAGAAAAGTACTTGTTAAAAAATGTTATCCCTATTTTATTTTTTACAAAATGTAGATTTGGAATGCAATCAACCAGGTATATAATCTAATTTTAATAATGCTATATGCATAAATAATACACATTGTCAACTGGCACATTTATATCTGTTTACAAATAAAACATTAAAAAAAGAGTAAAGAATGAAACATAACACACAAACAGATATTTCTAAAAACTACATTCTAATATACTTCAAAACTTTGACAGAGGAAATTTAAATGAAATTTTCCTATATTTTTATAAACTTAAAAGCATTCAAAATCAATATAAATAAATTTATATTCAGTATACTTAACGCAAATCTTCCAGATTATCAAATATGCATAAAAAATCTTCACAAAAGTAAGAAATTCCCAGTTTTGCAGCATTATGAAAATGATAATTGAATTAAACATGCACATGATTGTCATAAATATATGTTCTGTAGTTAAAAAAAAAAATTTGAAGCTTTTTTTAAACACACAAGACTAAAGCTTCAATTCTAATTTATGTATGTTTAATGAAAATTTGTTTGGCTAAAATGTCAATTTCATTCAAGCACATTAATAAAATGACAAAAAAAAAAAAATGTGATTTTTGCACCTATTTAATGGGGAAGTACTGAAGTCTTGTCTTATGTCACTTAAAATGAAATTTTTATATTAACCATAATTACCTAGAAGCCTTGTTAAAAAATTCATTCTAGACATCTGAAATCAACAGCTGTTAATAATAACCATCTTCAAAATATATAATATTCTTTCTAAACTTTCCCTAAATGGTGAATACAATTTTGATGTATTAAAAGTAAACCCATAATAAAAATATTTAAACATGACAGAAGAAATGGCTGGAATTCATAGAAAAATAGTTAGCTGTATATCCTACTAGCTGGTTTTTCTTCGCATGGGTGAATTGAAAAATTACAATACAGATTGGACAATAAAGAAGTTTTTAATTTTACGTGAATTGCAAATTAAACAAAAAGAAGCTTTTTGCATATCTCAGCTGGACAAAAAAAAATCAGGTTTGTTAAAATTTTAAGTCTGTAGATCTAACAGCTTATAAAAAGGATTTTTTTAAATTTATAACTCCCCGTAACTCTTTTGTGGGTCAATTTAAGAAAACACCTTCATAAGCTGATCTCTTCTCTGCAAAAGTAACACATTGTTACAAATTTTGTGTAATGAACGCTTAAAATAGTATCAATAATTTATATCTAGAAGTGTAATACATTAATATTACTTTCTGTTGTATTTATTTTATGTTAATTTGAATCCCCTCACGCCCACCAGTTCCAGCCTTCACAGTTCCCCGGGAAAACGCTTTCTAAATCTAGCTACTTCTTAGCATGAGCTATATTAGAGCTTTGGGAAAGATTAGACTTACCTTATGCATACTTTTAATAGGTGCTTTTTCTACACTTCCAAAATTCAGTACGCAGTTATTATTTTTTTACTAAAAAAAGCAATACCTGCTTTTTTCAATTAAAACTATAGTGTTATAATTAACTACTAACCCCAAAGTTGCAAATTTCTCCAAATGATGTAGTGTGAAAGACAAAGTTTATTTTACTTTAAATACCATACACAACAGAAGTTTATAAAAGTATTTTTTTTTGAAAATAAGGATCAATTTGTTATTTTCCAAAGGGCATTAGAGCATGCAATTATTAATTTTATTGTACTCGTTTTTTTTATGGTATGGCCAATAGCAAAAAAGTTTTATTTGATATAAGGTGAATTTTTTCCCAAACGCAATTATAAATTTTTTATTATATATTTATGGTTGATTTTGGCAATAATGGTTATACAAAAAAAGATAGATATATGTTGGGGTTTTTTGCAGATAGCAGAATTGTTTTCCTCAACTTATCTACAAATAATAATACTAATGAAAAATTTTGTTATTTTTTGGCCCTTTCAAAAAATATCTTTATATATTATAGCCTATTTTTATTCTGATTTATAAGCATTAATTGTGTTTAAATTAAAATCCATTCAGTTGTTTTTGTGAAAAGACAACAAACATCCTCACAAATTTTCGTTTTATAATATATAAGAGTTTGATAACCACATCAAACCAAATCACTAACTAAGCTGAACTTCATTCTCTATTCTGAAATTTCCTATCAAATAAGAATTTTTAGAACTGCTTTCACAATTTAAACAAATTTGTTATAGCCATTTCAAAGCCTACCTTTCAGAAAAGACTTTAATGAGAATGTTTACAATTTCTTTTCAAAACTACTTCAAATACATGACATTTCAATTGCTCTTTAAATAAAAAGTCCTTTTTTATGAGCAAGCTTACCAATTTCCAATCTTCAAGTTCACGAGGATCAATTCCATTAGGATTAAAAATGCTGCCATCCACTTCCATCACTCCAATGCATCGGCCACCTGCTCTATGGAGATAACGCATCACATGGAGACCAACATTACCAAGACCCTAGGAGGGATATTTACAAAAGATAAATGATAGTATCTAATGAAAAAAAATCTATGACTTTATAAAAATTTAACATACTTAAACAAGGCCTTACTTTTGTTATAGTATCTATTAGGCTTTTGCTATTTTCCATTAAATAGAAATGTATTTTTTGAAGGAGTCAAGTAGAAAAGCTACTACATTTGTTAAACTTAAATATTTTAGAATATTTTTTTTAAGTTATGTTATGCAACTATGAACAAATCTTTTATATGCAAAACACTGAGATGCAATCTAAAATATTTTTTGATAAATATCAAATTTCATCCTCAATTAGATTTTTTAAGTAAAGCCTGTTTTGATGTACTGTATATTTATTCGAATCTAAGCCGTGCTTTCTTCCCAATACAATGCTACTGAAAATTGGGTGCAGCTTAGAATTGAAGGCAGGAAAATTCCTTGTATGCGGGAAATTGAACAGGATACTGACAATTAGGACAATTACAGATTCATGCGTGTATTTAAAAGTTTAATACTGGTAAAATAAATAATTCATCTCTTATTAATTTCCCCCATTTTAAAAAAAAAATTCATTTCATAAATATCAGATGTCAAGAAAATATTTTAACTATTTTTTATTCACAAAAATGTGTTGAGAATTTAGGGTGCAGCTTAGATTTAAAAAAATGCAGTAGTTGCCTGGAACCTTTCATCATTTAAATTGTCTACAATAAGAACGCATACAATTAAAAATATTTAGAATACAATAACTCTTTAGAATATGAACTTAAAGACTTATTTAAAGAAATTTAAGAACGTTTAAACAATATACAAGCAACATATAATTAATTGCTGATTCTTAGTAAGCATTTATTTTTATAAACAAAGTTACCCAACAAATTATGTATGTTATTTTATAATTCTAATAAACGTTCAACTACATTTACCTATTTTTAACTTCCAATTTTTACCAATGCTTTCAAAAATAATTAAAAAGATATTTGTAAGCAAATAAATATAAGAATGCCATATTTACCTGAACAATAAAGGTTTTCCCTCCCCAACCTGGTGTTGTACCAATCATACTCATATAAGTAGCCTCATTGACAAAGTTATCCAAACCGTGATATACTCCCTAAAATAGGAAACATTTATTAAATTAAAACAAAATATTTTTTTTTTACAAATGCAAAATGTTAATAATTTTTTCTTTTTAGACAATGCATTATGTGTTTGAAACATTGATTACAGAGAGCACAACTTTTTAACTAAAAAATTTTAAAATTTTAGAAGCATTAATTTTCTGAAATACAAGGACAGTTGTAAATTTAAAAGAATGCAACTAAAAAATAATGAGCAAGCTAAATCCGAGCCTTACCCTTCCAGTAGCCGATATTCTTCCATGTATTCCACCTTGATTGATAGGTTTCCCAGTTACACATGCATGTGAATTCATATCAGTATGACCTAAAGGAGAATAATGGGTATACATTTAGTTTCAATTTTAATTCAGTAAGAAATATTTAGAGCACAGCTAAAGTTATATGATAAATTTTGCAAGAAGTATCAGCATGTATATAAATACCAGGTTTCATTTTTTGTTCTTACAAAAGAAGGATACAGAAGTAAAAAGATATTTTTATGAACAAATGGGTATTATTATTGCACAATGATACATACAAATTAATAGAGGAAGGAAATTCAATTTCTTTTTAAAAAAAATTAACCATGTCTATACAGGATATTGTTACTCCAGTATTCATGTTCTATTGTGATTTCAGTGGAATAATCATGAATCCTCGGAAATCACTGGCAAGTACCAGGATGATATTTTCAAAGAGTATGAGGGTTCA
Organism: Trichonephila inaurata madagascariensis; assembly: GCA_019973955.1. Classification (NCBI taxonomy): domain Eukaryota; kingdom Metazoa; phylum Arthropoda; class Arachnida; order Araneae; family Nephilidae; genus Trichonephila; species Trichonephila inaurata. Next base: position 12,488 of record BMAV01021020.1, on the reverse strand, counting down.
GTACTTAATTATCAAATCTGTACATTAAGCCAGTTTTATTTTCTAAGGGTTCAGATTTCCTTTTTTCAATTTTCATTAAGATTTCACTGATTCTGCCATTATGAAATTTGGTAGACATAAAAAAAGAGTAATAAATTAGACAGTCACTTATTATTATTGCAGATATTATATGGTGCAAATTCATAATGTCATATTATTAAATCTTCCATTCATAATTCTATTTTTGTTGATAGCTAATTATGAATCTCCACTATTTTACTTTTGATAAATACATTAATATATTTTTTTTTTCACATTCTAAAATGTCAAACCACTTAATACTCAATTCTTCTTTCCACCTCAATTTTTTAAAAATTTATCACTGCAACACTTATTTTTTTAAATTTCTTTTGGTATTTAGAAAATGCTCATTCTTTTTTTTTTAACCTTGGTATACTTTTCAGCTCTGTTTTTAATGAAAAATGTAAAAACACATTTCTTGTTATCTCTTATTTTAAATCTTTTTTTTCAAATGTTTGTAATTCTATCTTTACCTATTTCATAAAGTAGGTCATTTTCTGTAATTCTTTACAACGTGTTTCCTTAGTGCTAGGCAGACATCTTGGATAGAAAATATTTGCCACAAAAGGACTATTGGGTGTGATTTTAATCACACTAAATAGGCTTTTAGTGGACAGCATGCAAATAACAAATTAGTTCCAAAAATAAAGTTCCCATACTGCAAAATAATTTTAAAAAATCAAATTCAAATAATATGCTACAATACTTAATGCCAGGAAATTTTACAAAAATAGTGCATTCACTGTTTTACTTATTAATTCATTAACCGCTCAACTGTCAATTCAAAGTAAAAAAATTCGCCCCTCCACCCCAGTGCATTGGTTTTTCATATAGACCCACATATGCAGTGTATTGGAAAGGAAAGGAAAGGCACAAATAAGCAAATTTTTCTCCAAAATAAGTAAATCCTTTACAAATACTGTCAAGGTCATTTCATTGCCTTCCAAAGCCTTCAGAATAGTTTTCCTGATAGCAGCGCAAAGAAAAGAATCATACTTTGGAAGGATATATATGTCCCTGTCACTTTAGAAGTTAAATAAAACTTCCAAGTCTAATATACTTACCATAAAATCCGACGCATAGCATGCACCAGTGTATAACGTGCACCTATACTTTCAAGCTGCATTTTTTTATTTTTAGGTACATTCACAGTATAACACACACCCTACTTTTTACAAAGAATCCTGAAATATTCGTATGCAATGCTGTTATGTTTTGAAGCCATTTATTCAAGATATTATCCCAAAAGCTTTAGAAAAAATAGTATATTTCTAGAATTACAACCCATAAGGAATGTTATTTCTTTCAAATAAACATATTTTGATATATGGAGCAGTCAAAGATTTTTTTTATGCTCATCTCTTTCCTTTTTTTTTAAAGCTCTTATTATCATATCCGGCGTATAACGCGCACCCTTCAATTTCGATCATATTTTTTGTGTTAAAAGTGCGTTATACGTCGGATTTTAAGGTAATTGTATTTGATACTTTATCAGTATATTCACAATACTTAATAATATCGCATTTGGGATTTCCTTGCATAGCAATAGCTATTCAACACAATTATTTCAGAAATATATTTAAAACATTCTTCACTTTAACATGAATTTAAAGCGACAAAGAATTAAAGATTTCATAAAATTTTAAAACTTTCATTTTCACAGAAAGAGACAAATATACAAGTAAAAATCGTTTAACACGAAATTGAGAGAACTAAAATATTTTTTTATGTTAAAGGATATTGCAAAAATATATATTCAACAAAATTAAGTTTATTAGAGTACGTTTTACTTACGTAGATATGTATATATGCATGCATTTAATAAAAACCATTCAAACATTTACATAATTAGCTCTCTTTTTATTAATTATTGTTGTTTAAGTAAAGTTAGTAATAACAAAATCTTTACAGATTTCAGTTTTTGTCTTCTGTTTTCAATCAACAACCTTAAGAAGCTCCATCTTTATTTTAAGCAAAATAGCTGTTTGGTTTCCCCCCTGAGTTTTTTGCCATTTTGCTCACAAAAAGTCTAAAATAGAAAAAGTAATGCAAACCAACTCATTGATTTCAACTCGCATTGCGATGTCACAGAATTTCAAATCCAACCGAGATGTTTTTGTGTGGCGTTTGTATGGATGGAGAATGAAAGTAGCTTAGATAAACAAAATTGTCACAAGCTATTTTATGGGTACTTCAAAGCTAAGTTAGCCTCCTTGCTACGAAACATGTGAAGCACATCTTTCATTTCTCACCCCTCTTAAATCTGGCCAGCGTGGCTGTTTTTTTCCCTATTTTTTTCATTCCCAGATGAGAAATCCTTTTGTGCAATTTTCATTTCATGTTAAGAGAAAAAAATTGCATGAAAATATATAGTAGTTTGTCAGGACCATTGTATTATTTCGTGTTAACTGATATTTCTTGATTGATTTTGCATTAAACATATTCCACTGAATAATCCCCAAGTGAGCTTAGTTTTAAAATAAGTTAAGAATATAAATTACAGAAAATTAATTTTAGACAACATGCAGTTATAAAATGTACAAATAGGTGAAAACTAATACCAATTGTTTGTGCATATGTGTCAGCAATCCAACTCATTTCTCTTTCACCAGTTCCCATATCTGGAGCTGGAACATCTAATCCAGGCCCTATGCAAGCAAATATATAAATGAATAATTAAAACATATACAATACATGTTTTTAAAAATCAGTTGCAAGGGGGAAAATACTAACATACATGAAAACAAATTAACAAATTTTACATTTAAATCTAGAAAAAATGCCAGAGAATTTTAAATGGTTCTTTTGTATAATAAAAAGCATTTTATTTATGAAAGATTGCCCTTCTAAGCAACTTGATAAAATAATTGTGAAATTCATTCTAATACTTCAAGTCATAAGCAAAAATTATGCAAAAACCAAATGAAAAATTTGTATTTTTAAAAGTAAATAAGATTCATAGAAAATATTTGAATTTTAGATCAGTTATTTTAAGTGTATCATTTTAATTCTTAAAGCCAGAAAAATAAATATACCACAGAAATGAAAACTAACATCTTAATATACTAACTTTCATTTAAAGAGTTAACTAACCCTTCTTTTTTCAAGTTTTCATACAATAAATTATATAAAGAGATGCAATATTACAATTAAAGTTTTCTTAATTAAACCAGGCTTGCAAACAGAAATATAAATACATTAGTTAGAAATTAGACAGAAATATACAATTAGTAAGGAGAAAAACATGTATTCTATATTTAATGTAATAAGATAGTCAATGTATTGCATTTAAACATTAGCATATATCATGAAAATCTTATTTCTATTAAAAAATTTATAATGCAGTTAACATATATTCAGAAAGAGGGAAGAAAACTTTAATTGCACACTGAAATCATAGGGTGAATAAATTGTTAACTGATATTAATAAATGTAACAAGAAAAAAGTTCAGAACTTTATTTTTCTCATTGAAACTTCAGATTTGTGCTGTGTATTGATAGCATACATCTCTTAGATATTTCATTGTATATTTAGTTTTGATAGTCTTGTAATGTTCAGAATTAAATTAAATTCAAAGATACATCTAGATAAAAAAACCTAAAATTAATACAATGATTCTATGATTTTGTGTGTGTGTGATCCGTTTCGGATTACCAATTCATTATCATTTACAAATAACATTTCACTCATGTAACAGAAAGGTATCAAAACTAGAAGATATTTTTTTATAATGATTATATTATAAATATTCCATTACAAGAAAAAATTTTATACAATCTATTCATCTTGCAACTTTAACAACAAGACTTCAATAACATACAGTGATTTATGTAGAGCATAAAAGTGCTTTCTATGCATTAATTCAAATAGTTTATTCAAAAAAATACGCAAATATAAATTAATGAATGTGACCCAAGAATATTTTATCAAATGAAGCAATAAAAAAAACATTTTATGCATAAATAAAAAACTATTCAACAAATATTTTTAGAAGTTCAAATAGAGCTTAATTTCTGAGTGCATATTAGCTAGTACAGCAAAATTTATGCCACACTGATCACACCTTGATACAAAACAATTCTGGTGTTTCACATGAAAAAAGGACTGATTTGAAAAAAAGGACCACTGACAAAGGTGCCATTTTGGCTACAGTGATGCTAATATGCAAATATAAACTAATTTAATAAAGAGAAAAACTTCAGATCTAATAGTTCCAACTCAAAATTGATGCAGAAAAATTTTTAAGTAAAATTAAATTGCAAATAACAGAATTATCCCTGGAAAAAAATACGACAATACATACATACATTATATATAATATAAAAGATGGTAATAATCAGTTCATAACATCAATCATGAACTTAATGAATTTTACAATTACATTCAAATTACATAATATTTTTAAAATAAAGTGGAATGTTCCAATCTTCAAAAAGCAGATATCAAACATCAATCTAACTTGAGTTTGCATAGTGCTACAAAATCTTTCAATAGCATGAGGATAAAGTTACTTTTAAAGCTTCTAAAGTATTAAGTAATAATAAAGTTTTAAAATTACAATATCGAACTAATTTTGAATAAAAATTGTAATAAGTCAAATACACTAATTATGAAAATTCTACAAAAATGTATAAGATATTTAACTACAAAGAATTAGTTTGATAGTTACACTTTAAATCACTGTTGTGTTTAGAATTGTATAAACATTAACTCATGATAATAATGTTAACTCGCGTTAATTTCATATTATACACTCACGAAAATTATACAAAAATTATGTTCAGTTTTATGTAAAAAATATTAATTTTAATAATCTAATATGATAGAATATATGTGTAATATCATGACTGAAAGTTTAATTCTAATTCATATGAACAGATAACATATTTAAAAAGTATGACCTCGATAAACAAGACCTCATAAAGTAACTTAATTTGACAATTTTAACCTGCTGAGAATTTCAATTTAAAAAATAAAAAATTGATGCTACTATAAAAAAAGCTAGAAGTCAAAAAAAGGTTGCTCCATGTTAAAGAATGCCACAAACATTCAAATTCATAAAAATACTTCGACATTAATGTTTAAATTTCACGAGCTAGAAAATAACGTTTTATTATACCAATTGTCCATTTGAATGAATTCATATTTCTGAAAAAAAAATTAAGTTTCCTATTTAATTCAAAACTAAATGGATTATCTCAATTTCATATACAATACAAAATTGCGTGTTAAGTATGCATAAAATTCAAAATTTATGAATACTGTATGATGAGTGGACATGCATCAAAACACAAAATTATCAATAAATTGAAAATATTTATTTGAAATTTTTCCACATTTGGAATGAGTTCAGCATAAGATTAGGACAGCCTTAAAATAACATTAAAATAAATGCCTAGCAAGCATAAAAAAGAATTCCCATTTATGAGTTTTTTGTTTTTATTTAACCAATTTTTGAAATCTTATAAATTTTTACATATGTACTTCTTAAATTTAATAATAAATAACGCTAACCTAAAAATCCTTTCTTAGCCAACTGCAAGGCAAAATTACGAGTTATTTTCTCCAATTCAAAATCACTGTATTCCCTTGGATTAATTTTCAAGCCAGCCTTAGCACCACCAAAAGGAACATCGACAACAGCACACTTAAATGTCATCAAGGCTGAAAGAGCCTTTACTTCATCAAGACTCACATCCAAGCTGAAACGAATACCTAAAACACAAAGTTTCATGAATAACATTATTTTGTAGTATAAGTATTAAAGAGAAAAGAGTTTAACAAAAAATAGTTCTTAAAATAATAAAATATATGATAGTTTGAATTTCTAATGCCAATAATTCTTGTTTACTTTTTCATTGTACAATTCTTAATATCATAACTCTCAAAACAAAAGTTAAAATTTCATAATTACACAGAAAAATTAATTTTTTAGCATTTCATAACATACTAGTTTTAGATTACTCTTCCAAATAAATTATCAACTTTAGATGCAATTCATCAGATTAGACTCTTAAAATACAAAAAGGAGCCTTTTAAAATTCTCAAATAGTGTATTTACTACATATTTCAAGGAAATCTGAAACGTGTTCATATAAAGTCAACTACATATTTAATCAAATTAACGCATTTACATTATACTTTACTTTTAATAATAAAATTCTAAAAAATAAAGGGTGTCCAAGAAAAAATAAAAGGGGAATTCTTAAGAATAATTATATACCTTAAGAATATTTTATGAAGGAAAATTAATTTTAATTATCTCATTAATTAATGTATAGTATACGCGGAAATTTACACGATCTCAAAATCACAGTACGAAAATTGAATCGGACACATTGTTTTAAATTCCACCGCTTGAAAAACTTGCTCATGCAAAGTATGATATTCTGCATATTGCTGAAATGATTTATTCTGGGGAAAGAAGTAATATTTTTAAAGTACATACCTCCTTTACATGGAGTCCTATGATGACTGTGTTGAGCTCTCCATCCGTTGATCATCACATACTTTCCACTGTCCCTTTTCAATGGAAAGCAAACTTCTAAAACTGAATGGCATGGTCCAAGAATTCCCAAATAGCCCCTGACTTTTTCCCGTTTTTCATCCATACTTAATTTTCCTTTGAATTCTTCGACAAGTTTGTCTTCCACGATCTGCCATCCTTTATGATAAAAATACTCAACCATGTGAAAAAATGACGGTTGCTCTGCATCTTCAACATACGCTAAATTTTCAGGTATAACATGGGAACAATAATATCTTGACAGTAAAAAACTGGAAGCCCTCAAGACATTCGACCTTGCTTTATTTAGGCCTAGGTCTATTTTATTCCATCTAACTTTACTAAGACCTATCTGACGAAAGTTGGATAAAATTGTAGTCGTTTGACCTAACATACTGAAAGATGAATATAAAATCTGAATTTGAGCACACGAATTATATTAGGGATTGATAATATTGAACAATGGTGGATTTATTGCTTATTTAAAAACCTGAGTAAATTTTCACTACACATTTTCAACACACCTTGACTTCGCGCTTACTTACCCCCCTCTCTCCAAATACCAAACCGAACCATAACAAAACCGACGAATTCTACCTTTAAAAATGAGAAGTTAATTTCCCTATGACGGGACTTAAAATTCCCTAAGTTAATCGGATTTATTTGTACTTGCAAGAATCGTCAATTTTCACATGAACCAGTTCATTGAATAATTGATTTTAATCTTATTTCGAATAAATAAGGCAACAAATTACAAAATAAATCTAAAAATCGCGTTCTACTTTCTATGGAGTATCAGTTAAGTAATATGTTTTTCTATTTAGATGCTACGAATATATCAGCCTCGAGGGATATAAAATCACAGTTTTCTCTTTAAATAGTAGATGTCATAGTTTTTGTTAGGATATATTTCCTTACAAATCACTAAAACAAACAGTATAAAAGCGCCGAAAAATGTTAATACATAATTTTAGAACTAAACGAATTAAAAACCAAACCTAAGCGGTATACATAAATATTTATCACGAATTGTTTACGTTTTCAAAATTCCATAAGCGTTATGAAATTTGAAAAGATTTAGCTGAAATTTTAGGTTTCAAATTTTGGGGCACTTTTGCTGGGTATGTTTGATATCCTCTTTGTTTTAAAAATTCTTAGAAATTTCTTATTTGATTTAATATTCATGGTTTTTTTAAAAAAATGGCTCAACATTCTTTCGTATTAGAATCGCAGATACTTGAGCATTTTTGCATTCATTTTTATACTGTCTAAGTTAAAACGAAATGCCTTTTATACTTATGTTAATGTAGTTAATATAATTTCTATGTATAAATGTAATGATGCAAGTCAATATTTGTAATAACTTTAAAAAAAAGTTATTTTTAATGTAGCAAAAGTTTATAATATGAACGGTTAATTAGAATTTAATATATAATTATGAAAAGAACGATTTTTAATAAAGCCATTCAACCAAACTTTCACAACAAGCAAGACGTATTTCTCCCTCTTTCTTGTTAAAACTTTTGCGTTCTTAAGAGTGGATGCAGTATCCAATTTGCCATGGTCGTGAACATGTGGCTGGAGTTATCGAGTCACTGATTCTAAAATCTAGTGTCAATGAAGACTAGTAGCGTACGTTAAATTCAGTGGCGCAGATACAGCCGAATCAGTCATATCAATAATAATGGGGCCCGAAGCTTTAGGGTCCCCAAATTTTGTAATGTTATTTCAGGGTTTAGTTATGAATAAAAAACAAGAAGATGTTAGTATTGTCCTATAAAATTATTTATTCATGTCTGTACTCATAAAGTAATATTTTTGTGCGAAATATACAATCATTTTTGGGGGAATTAATTGATTCTAAGAAGGAAACATTTGGTTCATGGTAGCTGAAAAGGTTAAAAAATCCTTTAGATTAAAAAATTTTATTTAAATATCTAAAAAAAACTCCGTCAAACGTTGCCCCGTGCTTCTTTTTAAGATCATTTGACATAAAAAAAATAAATTTTAATTTTAAAAATCAACTGGGTTTTGGTTTGTCTTTTAAAAAACTCTACTTTAATTTTTCCCTTAAAATCATAGGTAATTTGTTCAGAAGCCCCGATCCGGTTTTTAAAATTTTTGGGTTTTGAAATTTTAACAATATTAAATTATCCATAAATTAATTTAAGCAAAGGAATAGTAAGACTGGTAGTTGATTGGAGAAAGGAAATCTAGGTTAAAACCTTTAAAAAATTTAATCAAAAGATTTTATCACTTAATCTCTGGCTTATACAAAGCTTTTTTTGTCATTGTTTGGGAGTTTTATAAAAAAATATATCCGGTGCTGCTGCAAGGAAAATCTTTTTAATTATATTTTGTTTTTTTTGTATTTAAATTATTTAGTGCAACTTTTTCTTAATACCTGTATATTTAAATTTTTTGTTATTTTAAGTTTTTAATTGTTTTAATTTTTTTTTTTTAGACCAAAATATATTTAAGTATTGTGATTAATAGAATTTCTTGTTCATTGTTATTCTGATTCGCTTAAAAAAATAGATTTTTATTCTTAAGATCACTGTAATTTTCCCAATGATAATACTATTTACTCAGTTCTAAAAAAAATTTGCCCTTTTTTTACATTTTATTTTTAATTTTAGTGTAGGTTTTTTTTTTTCTCTGGGGTTTTTTTAAAAATATTACGTTTCATTTTTTTATGTTTCAACTAGGGAAAAAAAAGAATCCCCCTTCATTACCCTAAAAGGGTCCAACCCCCGGCCCGGGGGCCGCATATGGCCAGCCTTGAATAATTTTCCGGCCCGCGAGGTTCTTTTACAACCTTTACAAAAAATTTGACTATTTTGTACAAAATTTTTTTTTTAAAAATGTTTTTATTTTATTTTATTTTTATTTTTTTTATTATTATTATTATTATTATTGTAAAAATAAAAACCCCTAGCCCCGTTATTATTTTATCACGCTGCTTCTGTTACTGGCCTTTTTTTTTTCCTAAATTGGGAAAATTTTTCAAAATAAACCATGCTCAAAAAATAACGCATGAAAATTTGCAAATTTTCAATTTCGAAATTACACATGCATTGAGATCGACTTCCCCAAAAAATAATGAAAAAATTGAGAAACAGATTCTTTACTAATTAAATAAATTAAACATTATTTGACCATTGCATTATTATTATTTTTTTTATCTATATTTGTATACCGGAAAAAACAATGAAAACAAAAAATTTTCAGTCTGTTTTTTAAAATTTTCCCCCAAAAATGTTTGTAAGGGGTCCCCAAAAGTAAAAATATATATATATTTTTTTTTTTATGCCCCACAGGATTGTAAAATTTTTGGGAAATAGCCCCAGGTCATTTGGGTTAGCCATCCCCGCCCTAGAAAAAGGTGAGGGGGGGGAAACCCCCTTAGATCAATTTGGGGGCTTTGCTTTTACTTTTATTGGTGGGGGTACAAAAATCGGCGTTAAGTGGCGGGGGGAAAAAGTCCCCCCTTTCCTTTTTTAGTGGTGAGTATGTCCGACTGAAGACGAAAAGGCCCAATCAGCGTTACATTTCCCAGCGTGACGTTTTTCCCCCGTTCACTCTCAAGCAAATCGCGTCAAAAGAAGTTATCACCTCAAAAATAATCGTAGTCTGTTAAGGAGCCCTAAAAGAAGATCCCCCAAGGAATTTTGATACAGAGCCTCCTCAGAACTAGCTACGCCTGTGGTTAAATCTGTCTCGAGGCTTAAAGTCCTTACGTTAGTATTCCGGGGAAATTAGGGAAGTGGGTACTAGCTCATGTGTCGTTCTCGACACTTGACCGTGTTTCATATTACAAGGTTCGTTGAAAATAACTGTCGTGTTTCTTCACGGTGCTACGAAAAAAAATCAAACCGAATGAAATGAAGGGCTTGTGAAGGGGAATTTAACCCAATCTTTTTTTTCTTTGGGGCATGGCCATCCTTCGATGAAAACCCTATCGTGGGGGTTTTAGCGTAAAATTAGAGGTGTGGGATTCTCGAAAAGATGAGACATTTTAGAATTCTTAATAAGATTTTTTTTAAAAATTTAACCAAAAGGGGGGGGGCACGACTAAAAATTCATTTGGGATCGAGACTTGGTGTAATAGTAGTACCTTTTTTGGGTGTTCCCCCCCAATGTAATTCCGGGGAATGGCCAGTCAATTCGGAGAAATCAGCCTTCGAAATTCATGCTTAGCTTTTACATAATTAAATTTTTTAATTTTTTCCGGAGTTCGTAGCTTGATTGGTAAATCGTCCACTGTTTAACATAACATTCTGGGGATAGACATGTAAAGCCCAATTTTTGTTTTAACAAAAAATTCCTGTTTCCCTTTATCCCAAAAAATTTTTTAAAATGAGGGCAAAAAATTAAAGCATGTCTTCATTTTCCCAAAACACATTTTTTATTCTTTATTTTAGAAAAAATACGTTTTAAAAAATGCTCTCTGACTTCCCCGCTGTTATTTTCTCAGTTGCTTTTTGAAATCAGTTTTTATTTTTTATTTGGAAGGACCCCCAAAAATTTTATGACTCGCTTTTTTAAATTTTTCCTTTAGAAGATAAATAAATTTTTTCTTGCCCCCTAAATGTGGGGTTTTAAAAAAAGTTTCTCCTTGTTTTACATTAATATATCGAAATTTCTGCCCAAAAATGCTCATCATTTTATCCCTTAAAAATTCACATACTGACTTAAAATCATTAACAGTTCGTAACTGACAGTAATACTCAAATGTTGCACTTAACCTAGACGCAAATTGAACATAACTCTCTGAATTTAATTTTTTGAGTTTTACGAAAATCATTATAGCACTTCGGTGTAGGCTGAAATTTTTCAAAACTAAATTTTTAGTTATCATAACTGGGAATTCTTCCTCTGACACATAAATTATTCGCTCCTTTTCCTAGGGTGTTTAAAAGAATCTCCGATTTCATTCTTCGGGAACCCCTTTTTGTTTTGAATGCTTTCTAATGACTGAAAAATAAATTATATGACTCAACACGTGAGGGTACAGAATAATTATTTTTACACTTTTATTAACGTTTCGATACTAATATTGTTACCTGTTTCGGTGGCGCTCACTGTTGAAAGTGACGAATCATGTGGTAAATCTTTTCGAATATTAGCTAGCTCTAATTGCTTCTCTAACTGCGCTAACTTAACTTTTTCTAACTGTAAATTTGTTTCACTTTCTGACTGCTTATGCGCTAATTTTATTTTTTCTAACTCTAAATTTGTTTCACTTTCTGACTGCTTATGCGCTAATTTTATTTTTTCTAACTCTAAATTTAATTCCCGAAGCTTTTTAATTTCGTTTCTTCAACAGCATAGTCAATAATATTTTTAACTAATTTGTTTCCTTTTATACACTTCACTACTTTCAATTAAAATTTTCAAATCAAGAACTTTTGCATTATCTGGCACAATTAGTTTTAATTCCTCAGCGACAAGTTTTAACTCGTCTTTCTTCAAATTAGCAATTAAAGACATAATTAAAATTCTCACAAAAATTCAAAGAACATTGCTTTCACCCACCTCACATAACCGGTCGCCGCACTTGGCTTCTTGCTTCGTAATACGAATACACAATAGTTTCACTCAGCCATTTAATCCAATAGCTAATTCCTAAGCTCCGGTTGCGATCGGACCAAATGTTGGGTCAACTTCAACACTTAAGCAGTTGACCCAGAGTCTCCTAGCACAATAACCAATTTTATGGTGCAAACACTGTCCATATTTATGGTTCTCTTTAGTCGATAGCTTAAATTTCTCCCCCTTCATTATTCTCATGACACAATCACACACAGTTTCTAGTGGACTGGATTTTTTTTTTTCACAACACTTTTTTCATTCGTATCAAATTACGGGCATGCGCAGTTGGGGTGGCGCAAACACAGTTCACATATTCGAGCCAATTTG
>BMAV01021019.1:0-107998 GCA_019973955.1 Trichonephila inaurata madagascariensis | reverse complement strand
CCACCCCTGGTGGTGTTTAAAAAGGAGTTGATTTTGGGGAACGGACGGAGAGGAAGAAACCTGGAGTGAGGGAGATGGAGCCCTGGATGGAAACGGAGAGATAGAGCCCTGGAGTGAGACAAATGGAGCGAGTGCCTTTCGGAATGAAGATCGAACAGTGAAATAGACTGTCCGCCCGGGTTGGCATATTTATTGGACTTTTTAGTAACATATGAAGCTATTAAATATTGTTTTAATTTTAATATGAGGCTGTGACAAATTTTCTTGTTTGCTAACTACTGACGACGTTATACCGTCGTTTCATTCACTGCCGTACGAATAGCGTAAGGAAACTCACGTAAGAATTGGTCCCAAGTGTCGTGTTGATCATTTACGTAATTTGCAATCATTTGCACTATATCTCGGTTTATTCTTTCTGTCCTATTTGCTTGCGGTAGTCTATAAATAGTCTTTACATGCCTTATGCTTAATCTTCACTTAAATCTTAAAAATTTCGATATAAATTGGGGACCGTTATCACTATTAATTTGTTTGGAGCCCCAAAACGCGATATAGTACTATCAAAGTATCCGCTATTATTCGAGCCGAGGCCTTTAAGAGGTATACTTCTGTTTCCATTTGCTGAAATGATCGGTAATTACTTAAAGAAGATATCGACATAGTCTCTACCCCTTCGATGTAGATACGACCAAGTAGTCGCTTGACCAATTCTCACATCGTCGCATTAACAGAGTTATCTTCCGGTTTTCTAAATATCTATAGATATGACCTACCCTCTGGGTCATTCTTTTGCTCTTGTTATTAAGTGTTCTCGCAAAGTGTACTAAATCTCTGATTATTGCACAATAATTAACTTTTTCTCCCATTATATACTTTCAACTGTTTCGGATAAAATGTCCGCCACCGCATTTTGAGTTCCAGGTCTATGTTCCTTATTCTATATTAAATTCCGCTAATTTGAGTGCCCATCTGATCATCCTACTCGACAAATTTTTCCATGCATTAAACGTGTTAAGCAGCGTGATATGTAATAAACTTTAATTGGCACGATCCCAAATATGTTCGGAATTTGTTCAACGCCCATACTACTGTTAGACACTCTCTTCGGTTACCGCATAATTCCTCCCCGCGTTGTTCAGAGTACGTGAAGCAAATATAGCTGGTCTTTGTTCTTGATTGAGAACTGCTCCCAAACCTGAAGATTTATTGAAAAACGTTTGTAATTGTATAGTATGTGTGTATATATATATTGTTATATATTGTTTCATATTAATGTATATCTGGTTCAAGGAAGCGCGGCGTAGACAGGATTCTAACAATAACAATAACATTAACGGCGCAGCGCGACGATGGGAATTTTATGGAAGAACTAGATGAAGTGTGTGGATAAAAATTTGTTGTAATTTAAAAGTGATATATAATGTATAAAAATTGTGAAATATACTGGTATTATGTGAATTTAGATTTTGCCACGTAACTTAAAGAGTTTTTATTTCAGGGTGACTGACCCTGAATTCTGGATAGGAAGCAGATTTTGAAATTGTAAATACAACATAATGGATGTAACAAATGTTAAACAGAAGAAGATTGTAAATAGAAGCAATTTTTTTTGTAAATCCTACACGACAATGGGCTATACCGCTATTTGTTGTAAAGTCAGAATCCACCATGAATAAAATGCATGGCTGTTGATGTTGGTCTAATTAATTACTGAGTAAAATTTATTCTGGAAGCTGTCAAGAGTTTAAATTAAGGAGTAATATTAAAAATTGTTTAAGATGAATAATGAAAAATTTAAATTTAAAATGAATAATGAAAAGTTAAAAGCCAAGCTTAGTATTGAAAATTACTGAAGTTATAATGATGATTCAAGGTTAAAATTTAAATAAAACTTGGAAAAGTAAGGAGATTCAGGAAATACATTCTAGGGCATCGTAATTTCTTACTTATCAGAGGACCCGAATAACAAATCCCGTTTTGCTTCTGAGGATTGTGACGGGCTCTCACGCCTTTTCTTGTAATATAACCTTCGGTTTCCTGACGGCCAAGACAATGGCAAAATCTTTTCCAACCCAAATCCAAGAAGGAAATGCAATTGTAAAATGCAAATAAGATAGCTTTTAAAAGAACAGAAGTTTTAGTAAGCAAGATGGCAATTTAGGAGAAAGTTATGTTAAAGAGATAGAAGTGAATTGACGCCTATCAAAGGATTACCTCTCAAGATTTCTAGCCATTACTATAAGGTGCATATTATTGCACGCGCGCCTAAAAGTCTCTGAAAGTGATTGAACCTTAGCTTGAATCAAGGTAGGACTGATTATTTGATATTAGAACTTGCAATATCAGAATTGGAAAGTAGGCGGATAATATAATTATTTAGATAAGTATCACATGCGATCGTGGGTTTAACTACAGCTGTGTGTTTGGTATACCTCACTTAATATGCTTATCTAATTTATTGAGTAGGGAATTTGCTATATGCCCTTAATAAAATCATATTAAGAATTTTAAAATGTCGATTCATTTCGAGAATCCCACACCTCTAATTCACGCTCACAATCAAAGGTATGGTTGCCATAGAACGACCATATCACAGCTTGTGAAAAGATCTATTTGAGAAATGGTAATTTTGAATACAATAACTGAATTCCAGTTGTTATTGCCCTAGAGAAACCACTACTTTTATTACAGCAAAATGGTTTTGGTTTTACGAAAGCAAAAAGTGAAAGGGCATATCTTGATTTCGTAAAATTGTATTCCTGTTCTACACAGACACGCCCTCTTCGGGTCCTTCTACAAATCCTCAAGGGGAAGTTCTTTTGATAAATTGTTTGATTAGAGGACTTTTTTCTGTAAAAGAGCCATGACTTATGTAAATTAATACTGTTATTTATAGTTAAGAATTAGGTTGTAACATATGAAATGTGTCCGATTCCCATCAAAGCGTTTTTGAGATTTTTTATAAGATCTTTTTTTGATATATTGATATATTTTGTATCATTTTAAAGCTATAACTTTGTTTTATCAAATTTAATATGTTTTAATTAAAAATAATGTAAATTTTTTTTATAATTTTATATGTTTAATCATAGTAGGAATTCTCGAGATTTTAGAGTATTATTTTTGTATGAGTGGAAGAGTGACCAGAATGCTGCAGCAGCTGCCCTAAACATTAATGTCAAATTTGGAGACGACTCAGTAAATGAACATATCATTCGACGTTGGTACGCAAAGTTCGAATCTGGTCATGAGAGTCTCACAAATGAAGACCGGGGCAGGCTGAAGACAGTTGTCAAAAACGAAGTCCTATGAGCGATAGTTGAACAAGATCCCGACAATACTGTTGAAAACTATGCAGAAGAACTAGACGTAACTCCTACAACCATTTCCCGTCAAATAAAAATGACTGACAAAGTTAAAGAGGAGCAAATAAGTTCCTCCTGAAATTGAACAAAAATAAAAAATAAACGTATTGAAACATCCTCCGCACTTCTTCGCAACCAAAATGATCCATTTCTTAATCGAATTGCGACGTGTGACGAAAAGGGAATTCTGTACGACAATCAACAATGATCCGTTCTGCAGTGAAGACGGTGGTGCTCTCTTCTTCCAGTTGGTTCTTTCAGGCTGTCTTCTTTTTATTCTCCTTCACCATTCATGGCGCTCAAAGTCGATTGATGGGGTAGAAGATGTCAAAGAAATCTGTCTCTTACTTCTACCATGCGATTGCTCCCCATTAGTAGTTTGCGCCCTGGCTTGACCGTCTCTCAGATTTGCCATGCGCTTCTCGAGATCCGGTATTCCTGGACCTGCCCGTCTGAACATCACCCTCACCCCTGTCTCTCGGGTGTTAAATTCGCACCTTGTCTACATTGAATGTTAGAGGCTTACCCTCTTTCCGTATCACCCCATTATTTTTCTCTACTTGCATCACCTCGTATGGACCTTCAAACTTAGGCTGGAATTTCTTTACTACTTTTTTGCTCCCAGAACTCATAGGGTGTGTTTGCAACAACACCTGATCTTTTGTCTTAACATTTGCTTCTTTTCTTCGTCTAGTGTAATATTTTGCCCACTTGCCCTGCTGGATCTTTGTTCTCTCGCCTTCTCAAACAATTTTTCTATATTTTCGCACACTAACTCTGCTCCGTCCGACACTATTACTACATTTTGAAATGGGGTTATCAATTTCCTACCCAGAAAAAGTTCTGTCAGTGCTTTTCCTGTTGTCTCATCCACTGCCATACATATGATGTTGGCGAATTCTTTGAAAAATTGGTCCCAAGTTTCATGGGTTTCCGCAACATAACTGGAAATCATCTGAACAAGAGTGTGATTTACCCTCTATGTTGGGTTAGATTGCGGTCTATATGTGACCGTTGTTACATGTCGTATGTTCAATCTGCGATATATGCCTTCAAAAATCTCGGATATAAATTGGGGACCATTATCGGTAATCATTTGGATTGGAGCATCATAACGCGGGATACAATTTTCAAAGAAGGCATTAACTATGGCCTTGGCCGAGGCTTTCCTTAAAGGAAAAATGTCCACCCAATTTGGTGAAAGCGTCTGTTATAGCGTCTAAAATAAATCGATATCTTTCCGGTTTAGATGCTGGGTATGGAGTTAACAAATCTAACGAAATTATTTCATTTGGATAATTCACCATTATAGGTATTAAACGTCCAGCTGGTTACGCATTTTTATAATTATATCACTGGCATATATCGCAGGTGGAAGCATAGTCATAAACAAATTTCATATAAGGAAAATAGCAACGAATCCCTCATCCTCAAGTAAGTTTTTCTCTTACCTAGGTATCCCGACATATGATTGTTAGGGAATTCATGTAGAACATCTAACCTTAGAAATTTTTCTTTATAAACTCTAAGTTCTTTAAGAGGCGACAAATATTTAGCAGAAAATAGCAATCCGTCTATAGGTTTAAACTCTTGGGATCAGTTATCACAAACCACCGTATTAACTGAACTATCCTCAGGATTTCCCAAATATCGGTGGGTATGACCGAACTCAAGATCCGTCCTTTGTTCCTCAATAAGCTGTTCCCTATAGACGACAACATTAACGATCCAATAACTGCACATTATAACTTTGATTCTGTGATACTTTCCACTGGATTTCTAAACAACAAATCTGCCACCACATTTTGAGTCTTTGGTCCAGGCATGTCAAACACGCGGCCCGCCAATACATAGTTTGCGACCCACGGAGACATTTTACAAAATTTTAAATATTAATCTTTAAGGGCTTTTTTTTATTCTGAAATTTATTTCTGGTTAACTTTTTTTTTAAAAAAAATTTACAGCATATTAACCTGTTATCTATTCTTGTTTCTAAAAAAAAATAATCCTATTTAATTATATAGTCTGTCTTTGAATAAAACTATTTTGTCATTTTATTGAATTTTTTCTATTTATTCTTACAATAACAAATAATTTAGTGCTACAAATTTCAAACAGCTAAAATATTTTGTTTGCTATAGATCTCACTACGATTCCATCGTGTGTGCTATTTTTATTTCTCTTTGAAGTGTCCAATCAGTGAGAGGCGAATATAGCATGACGTCAGAGGTAGTTGAATTGGTTTTTTTAATTTAAAACCCCCAATATAACCAAGACAAAGTGCAGTGTTTCCTCAATCGCTTGTGAATGAACGTGGATTTTGGTTTTTATTCATATTGAACTAAAAAGTCATTTAATAAATATATGATTGAACTTCAAGTACAGATTAAGAAAAGATGAATATCGTAATTTTCAAGAAATATGAGAACTGCAATATTTTGATGACCCAAAGAAGAATAAAATATTGTGCTCACGATATGTAAAACCGTAATTCAGTTGTGTTGGCGAATATAATTTTTATAAGGCACGCATCGCGTAACAGTACTGAAAAACTTTGTTTAACGAACTTTGCAGCCACGGCCGTCAAAATTGAAATCAACTCCCCAAAATGAAAAAAATTTACCACCGGAAGGTGAGTTATAGCGTGAATATTAACGTCGCACTGTTCAGCTATCCTCGAGGGCGTTTGGCGACGGACCATGATGAAGTAGCGAGGATGCCACCTGAGCTCTCCTGGTATAACCTTCCTTCCCACCACAATGGAAAGTTTGAGCCACGCACATATTTACGCGCATCCACCTTCTGCATCGGTGGTCTTCAGTGGTACAATGCTTCCGACAGACTCGAGTCCGTTAACTGACCCCTCACTAGGGGCTACCGAATTTTTGAAGACAAATACAATCCGCAGAATAAAAACTTAGCTATATATAATCACTTTTAATTGTACAGATGGAAACCATTTTCGAAAAATAATTTATTAGTGAAGGCTTAATTAGCGGAAGAATTGCCGCATTACTTAATCGAAGTTTAATTTTTCCACCGCACTACAGCACTGGGTGCGGCTTAGAATCGAAGGAAAAATTTGTTTGATGTAAAGTATTTTGTGGTGCACCATGGGTTCATATCAAAATCTTCATAATACTAATGCATAAAACTAATGGCTTCAACGCAAAATTGAATTTTTGTAAAAATTTTGATCAATTTATGCTTCAGACCTAGCACGGTAAAACACTGATATTCGTATTTTTGAAAATTGTCAATTCCTTTACTTTATAATCTTATTTTTTCTCAAACTTTCGAAAAATTTGAGAAATATTCTAAATACGTATGACATCATGGTAAAATTTCAAATTATTGTTTTTTTTTTTACGTTTCTGTTACATTGGTTTGAAGGATGCTTTATCTCGAGGCACGTATATCTGTTAAGGGTCCTGTGAGCCTTTTTAAATATCTATAAAAAAACTCCGTCAAGCGTTGTTCGTACTTCTCGTGCTTTATTTGAATCATTTTGACATAAATGAAATTGAATTTAAAAAAAATCAACTAAAGGCTTTTTGATTTGTCTTATAAAAATCCACTTTAAAATTCTACCTAAAATCATATGTAATTTGCTTAAATATCTGATCCGGTTTTATGAATTTTGCCACTTCTAACAATATCAATTTATCCATGAATTAATATGCTTTCAAACGGATAGTAAGGTAGGTAGTTGATTGGGAAAAAAGAGGAATCTAGGTTAAAACTTCAAAAGGAATTTTAAAGCCGCGAAACTCTTTAAAGGAAATGTCCTTTCTCAACATTTTGTTTAATTTAGTATAGGATTTGTCTCTGTCACCATTCTTTTAAAAACATTATACGTTTCATTTTCTTCATGCTTCGACTACGATCATTTTGTAGAAAGAGGTAGGCATAAATCCACTTAGATCGAAGAAGATAGGAACTTTTACTTTACGGCGTGGGGGACAAACTACCACTTTTCAAGAGGGGGGGGGGGAGGCTCCCTTTTTAGGGGGTTTAAAACCCTTTAAAATGGGGATTTCCGACTCGAGACAAAAAAAGCCAAAAAGAGGTCATACCCGAGCGTGTTTTCATTCAAGTTCCTCCCAGAAAAAATGCCAAAGTTATACTTCAAAAATCCACTTATTTGGAAAATTTGCAGCTGAAAGTTGCCACACCCGAAAGAAACCAAAGGGTAGTAGATACGGGGATTTTTAAAAAAGGGAATTGATTTCTTAATTTAAATACAATGGAAAAAAAATTTTTTTTCATGACCACGATTTGAAAAGTATTCAAAATTTTTAAATTTTTGTTGAAGATACGGGTCACATATGGCGGAAGTGAAATTATTTGGTTTATTACACGCCAAAAAATGTAAAAAATATAAAAGGTTAAAACATTTTTTTAATTAAGCATTATAAAATATTATAAGAATTACAAAATTTAGGAAACAAAAAAATGAATAAAGGGAAAACCCCCCGTCCCGTATCAGAGAGGGGTTGTTAGGGGAAACCGTTCTATCAGTTTCATTCCTGCTCCCCGGGTTGGTTCCAGTTAAGAAATTGGGGGGCCCGAGGCCCCCAAAGTACCCCCCCCAAGTACCGAAGGCAGAAAGTCTTAAAGAGTTTTCATATAATAAAAAGCCCTTTTGATTCACAGTCTGAAAATTCACAAGTACTTCGGGTTAAACGACCTTTCCCCGAGCGAGTCGTCGCTGGTATGGGCAATATTTTGATCAAGTCTAGAGGGTACAACCGATGGTTACTTTTTGTACGGGGGAAGGGTTTTGTTGAGTCTGTGTCATTCAACAAAAAAAGTGGTTGTATCAACCGACCCGGGAGGTCTTTCATTTATTTTGTTTTAAAGTGTTTGTGGTCCTATTCAAAACTTCAAATGGTCCTGATAGGGGGTCAATGATGGTTTCAATCCTCGACCCTAACAAAGACATAAGAGCGGGTTTTTAGAGCGGTCAAAACAAGGGGTGAATACAGGAAGCAGGAGTTGGCTTAAGAGCCCGGGAATTTTCTTCCCCTTTAAGAAAACTGGGGGACTGGGGTCTGATTTGGGTTCAAAGAACTCCGAACACAAATGGTTTTTCAAATCCATTTCGCAAACAGGATACATTGAGGTCCTTTGATGCACGATCGCAGACCCAGCAGGACCATTGGTAGGATTTGTCCATTTTGTACGTGACACCGAAAGCTTGCTTGAGGGTACAATGAAGACTTCAACCATCCCACATTAAAAAAGGGTGGTACGGAGTTTTCGAATTGGACCCCTTTGTTTCAGGCGTAGGAAAAGATGGAACGGCCTCCTTGGTTTTTTTTTTGGGGGCAGGCACCGAAGGGGATATCCAGTTAGCGAAAAGTTTTGCCACGGCTTCAGCGGAATACCTGAGGAATGCCCCCGTTGGGGCGACGATGCGTCAACAGGAAGGTGAACCATCAGATGGGGAAATGGTCCAACTAGACATATGGACGTGTTGAAATCTCAACGGGGGAGAAAAGGGAAAACCGGTTTGCCCGGGTTTTGAACAGGAGGGAATGCGATCGGCCATTTAGGTCCTCAACATGGACCCCGGGAAACGGTTTTGGAGAGGCGCTTTGTGCAGAATAAAATGGGAGATTAGGAGAGCGAAATAAAAGGGGTTCCTCGGCACAAAAGGGGACTTTTTTCTATGACATCACAGAAGATTTCAAGAGTTTTTTCCAAATTTTTGGTTTTAATTTAATGGATAAGTATTGGAGAAATTATATAAAAAAAGGTTTTTAATTTCTCATCTTTGGTTTGACTATCGGCTGGTTGGAGATCAGTGGTTGAAAAAATTGGGCTTTAAATTTAAAAGGGATCCCGGGAAAATTGTTCAATCTGTTGAACTGCGATATGAAATCAAGATCCTGAGTTGACGGGGAGAACACGATTTCGAATTTTATTAAACGAAAAAGTTTAAAGAATCTGTGAATATTATAAAATTCCTTCCAGTGGTCCCTAAAATGTTTTATTGCTAAGTATATAGCAAAAAACCCCCCGTCATAGGCTGTTTTTGTTTCTGTTTCCCCAGTTTGTTAAAAAACGCGATAGGTTGGGGAATTTTCCGTCAAAATTTAATGCCCCTCCAACGCGGAGTTGGACGCGCACCGAAAACAGATGTTGAGGGGGGTAGGTTTTGGTTGAACGTTAGCCGAGTTTGCATTGCATAAATGGTTCTTTGCTTCTCGCCGGAACGGACTTTTATTTTTTTTTAAATTGTAAGCAACTTTTTAAAGGGGTCGTTTGGGCCTTTTTTAAAAACGTTTTTAAAAATTTAACATGGCCAAAAACGCCTTAATTGTGAAAAGATTGGGAAAATTTTGGGGGCTTGCTTATGGGAAGTGGTTTTAACCCCCTGTTATGAGACAACCCGAAATTTTACAGATTTTTTTTCCCAAAACAATTTTAGGGGTTTTAAATTGAGAACGTAATCTCTTAAACGAGAAAAAAATTTGATTGGGTCAAGGGTTCGTCCTCGGGGGGAGCATGAGCGTCATCTAGGAATCAAAATTCTAAATGAGCTAAACTTGATGATGTTTTGGGTTTACCAATTTGGGGAAAGGGGGAAAATACTGAATAGACCAAATGGGGTTTGTTACGGCTGTTTTAAATATCGGGGGGATTTATTGCTATTTGATGATACGCCAAGGGCCAAACCAAAATAGTGAATATAGTTTTTCCAAAGATTTTTAGTGCAGCCTTGGGTGGAGGGACTGATAAAACGGGGACGGTAACTGAATTAAGCTACTAAAACACCCACAGGGTGATACTCCATTGATTTTTTTAAAAACATGAGTGGGTTCCCCAGGGGGTCTTTGACGGGCGAATTATACCTTTCGCCAAGGTTTTTGAACTCTTCTTAACGCTTTTAAAATGTGGGGCGAGGGGGAAAGGGTTTTTAAAATACTGGGGGGGCCTTTAGTTTTATGTGATGATAAACTTATTCGAAGTATCAACATTTATCGGTTGTGAAGGTTAATTAATTCGGATATTGTTTTAAAACCCATCGAACTTAGTATTGCCGACTAATACAAGTTAGATGCCAGACTTAATTTTTGGGAAAGGGCCTTTAAGAAAAATTTTGTGTTGGCGTCGATAACCTATGATGTTTAGCATCGACAAGCAAATTAAAAAAGTTTTTTGGAAATCAACCCCAAGATTGGTTTGGGGCATCTGCGACAAAAGACCCGGTAAAAAGGCGTCGTAAACCAAATCGAGTTGTTTTGTATAAGTCTGTATTTTTGTGTTGCAGCGTACAAAAATTAAGTCTTGTTGAACTTTTGCATGAGGCCGAAAGATTTAGGAATAACAGAAATATCCGCTCCTGTATCGATCAAAAAGTTATCTTAGAGGGAAAAACCCCAAAAAAATGGAAAAAATTTAAAAAAACGTCAATGAGGCCAGGAGACGATCGCCATTTAGTTTTCCGAACGAAAAAAAACATGGGGTAGCACACTTTTTTACTTTGTTTCCAAAATTTTATGGGAAAACAATATCCATTTGTGGGTTCTTTTTTACCTTTAAAACGATTCCCGGGAAATTTCTGCGACGGAAATGGTTTGAGTTTTGGGGGTTACGGAACGCTTCCAAAAAGCTTTCCTTCTTTTGGGAAGTCGAGAATTTTTTGTTCTAATTGTGCAGTTTTTGTGTCAGATGTTGTTTCAACGAATTAATTCCTTGGGAAAAAAATCAGATCATTGATTTTTCAGCAAAAGTAGCAGCTATCTGTTTTCATTAAAAAGCAAGAATTTTTTGGTTCCGTTGGCAAACGTCCGGGCCCCAAGGGGATAAGAGCGGCTCGCCAACATTATCGCCGGGAGGAGGGATGCGCGTAAGGGGCTTGATGGCCTTGGTCCCCAATTTAAAAACCCCGAGGAGATTCTTTTTGGGAACCCCCACTTTCTGAATGTACTGATTAAACGTTTTTTTAAAACTTTGTACCTCCGCTTTAGGTGGTTTTAGAGCCAATCCTAAAGAATTTAAAATGTCCACCCAACAGCAGAAAAAACATAATTAAAATTTAGTGGTATCATTTGAAATTTTGCTAAATCGAACTGGCCCTAACGCAAAAAAAACTATTTTGCCGTGGGGCCCCCCTTTCCGGTTCCAATTCATTAGGATGTTAAGGAAAAAAAAAAACTTTTTTCATAAGTAGATTTTAGTTGAAAAAAAAACGTTAGGAAAATGAAATTTTATTTACATAAAATATGAATACAGGATATAAAATCTACTGTGCGATACACAAAAAATTATTTTTTCGAGAAATGGGCAAACAGTTTTTGAAAAAAATTATTCGGCGTATGTTAAACATGAGTGCAACAGAAATTTTTGAAAAACATACAGCACACATAAATGAAAAAGAAAAGTATAAAACCTTACTGTTTTTCCAGCGACAGCTCAGGCATGAAATGATTATAAATTGATGGTGGGAAGAATCCGAGGATGAGATTAAAATTAGAAAATTAAAAAGTTAACGTTATATCTTTAAATGAACTGATGTAACGGATTGCGTTCACGCGCGTTCAGGTCACCAATTATGGCGTGAAGTGAGAATCTATTTAAGGTTTATTACACGCCATATAAATAGTAAAAATGAATGATAAAAAAGGTTAAACATATTTTTAATTTACAGCATTATAAAATATTATAAGAATTACTAATTACTTAGGTTGAAACATGGAAATTGAATAAAAGGGAAAGCACGTCTGTCCTCGTGCGAGTCAGAGAGAGAAGTTGTTAGAGCGAGTGTCCGTTCATATCAGTTCACTTCTCCTGCTCGCCAGTTGGTTCCAGTTAAGAGGAATTAGGTGGGTGCCGAGGCACGCCACAACTACTATGGTGAAAGAAGCATTTCTCATTTCTATATTCTTTTGTGGTGCTCGAAACACATCGTCTTAGTGTGTTTACATTTTATGTACTCTGCCAGTCCAGACTCTCAAAAGCCTTCTAAGGGGTTGCCATATTCTCATTTGGGACCCATGATTGGGTTTACCACAGTCTCTTGCTTCTGTAGTCTCCTTCAGGTTCTTCATAATTCGTCTGGAGATATCACCATCATCTTTTGGGATTTCTGGTATACCAAGAATTTCTTGTAATCATCAATGAGAACTTTTTGTTGGAGCTTAGTCATGGCATGCCTGCGTCTGGCACAATCAGAAACAGGCGTCGTAGGATTTGAAGTGCTTTCTGATCTTGAAGACATTGAAGATCGAGATTTGTATGAATATCCAGATTTCACCGATGTTGAATTCATATCGGACTCAGAATTGCTCATCGCTAATGACTTAGAGGCTATCCTCCTGACCATAAAAGCCCTTAAAAGGGCCGAAAAGGACTTTACGAGCTCTCTCTGTCTTATGATCAGGGAGCTCAGACTGACGCGTCTGAACTGTACGGCGTCTCTCGGGATCAATTTGATTTTTCCCCACCTAACTGAAAACAAAGAACATTTTTGTTTAAATATGACGTAACTGGCATCCTCTGGTGGGAGAAAGCGCGATTCACATATGGTTTGAAGTAACTGTTTCTAAAACAAGCATTACGTTTTCTCTGTTCAATGCTGCTGAAAACTACAAGCAACAATTTTTTGTTGCCACCATGAATCAGTATTACATTTCCTCTTATGTGTAAAAATATCTCAAAAGATACCTTTCAGTTGTATTATTTTGAATAGAAAATGTTTTTAAAGGGACCCACAAATTATCAAAAATTTTTTTATTTCTGTCCAAATTTTTAATTGATCTTTTGAGTGAAAAAAAGTTTATGGTGTGGTATAATAATTAGGTTGTTAAAATCACTGATTATTAAACCTCGATTTTTTTTTAGAACAATGCAGGTATTTTGAAAGTAATTAATATGTAATGTGCATTATTAGTTCAACATGGCTGCCTTGCACAATGCTTACACTAGACAACAAACATTTTCTTTCTTGTAAAATCCTTGCATGAGTGTTAAGTACCTCAACCAGAAATCTTGATCAGGTATGGTTATTTTTATGTTTTTGCAAACTTGCTATTAATTTTAAAATAAAATTATTTTTTACATACTTGTTAAATGTTTAAGGTATTTTTTAGTGATTCCTGATTTTTTTTTCAATGCAAATTTAAAAGGGGGAAAATTTTTTAAAATTCTTTCCCCCTTTACTTTAAACTTTTTTTTCATATCTATTTAAAATAATTTCCGGGGAAAAATAAATTTTTTTAATAAAAAGGCTGGCATTTTATTTAAAATTTATTTTCATTATTTTAAAAATTTTTTCAAACCGGCCGGTTTTTTTTTTAAAATTTTTTTAAAAACCTTTAAAATTTGGGTCTTTTGTAAAAATTTTTATTAAAAAACCGAAGGGTTACCAAAAATTTTTAGGTTATCGAAGGCAGAAAACACTTTTGGGGCCGAAAATTTTTTTTGACAAATAATTTAAAGGGACTTTAAAATTTTTAAAGTTAAAAAATTTAAAAAAATAAAAATTTTCCCGTTTTTTACGTTGAAAATTTTTCAGTTTTCGAACCTGTTTAATAATTTTTCCCGCTGTCTTTTTTTTTCTATTTTTAAAAAAGGGAACCCCTTGAAGATTCACTATGGGAAAAAATAATTTAAATATAAATTAGGGCTGTTAAAGTTTTGTTTGTTGATTCCCTCTTTTAATTGGTAATTGTACTTTTAAACATTTATTGATTGAACATTACTGACTTGAACTTTGTGCTTGTATTTGCTTAAAAATGATTTTTAAATTCCTTTTTGTTCCCTTTTTTGGTTATATTTATTTGATTGCTACAATATCTGGCTTAATATGCTTTTTCCCGAGGGGTTATGTTTTTTAAAAACCTTTTTTAGAAAATATTTCCCGAATATTTTATATATGGTCAGGTAAATTCAGTCAAACCTCCATAATAAAATTTATATTAATTTTCTTTTTTAGGAACTTTTTTTTGAAACCCGGGAAATTTCCCCTTTTTTTTTTGTAAAAAAAATTTCCCCAAAGTGCATTTTCTATGTAACTAATTTTTTCTCTTGTGATTCAATTTTTTTTCTTCCTATTTTTAAAGTATTTCTGGACATTTTAAGTTATTATCTCTTTTAACACGTTTTAGCACAATGGCATAACAGAGAATATTAGGATCCCCCTGCAAAGTCAGGTTTTGCTTTTAATATTTTATAAATTGGTAAAATATCCAGGGCGCCAGCCAGGCTTTTGGGGCTCCTAGAATTTGCCCCCCCCACAATGCGGGGTGTACATTACGTCACTGTTTTAGTAGTTTATTTACAAAATAATGATGTTTAAAATTACTTCTGTACTTTAAATTAGAAAATATCCTTAAAATTCATTAATTTTAATATAAAATTATTGGTTAAAGTGTAGTATAGGAGGGCTACAGTCCTTTTTTTAGGCCACTAAAAGTGGTCGCCAAGGTACTTTTTTCGGAATTATTTATTATTTTAGAATGAATTCAATATCTCACCACCAAATTATTTTGAAAAAAATCGCCAAATCCAAAAAAAATCACCAAATCAAAAAGCCCCTATACCACACTTGAGCCAAATTATTTTCTTAATGTTGAAAGTACAATGTATTCTTTGACATTCTTTTTTCTTGTTTTCTAGTAGTTTTTCTTTCTTTTTTTATGGATGAGATATATTTAAAATAGATAGATATTAATTTACAAAAAGGTTTGAATTCCTGCTTTTAAAAATATATAGTGTTTATGAATTTAAAGTTAGTTTTATGTGGTTTGTAAAGTATTTTGAAAGATGAACCTCTATACAATGAATTTTCCATATAACAAACTATATTTTGGGATTTAGTGACTTCATTTAATAGAGGTTCGCCTGTAATAAGGTCACGTTTTGAAAAGATGCTGAAGTCGCATTTTGAAGAAGGAAATCATTTAAAAATTTAAAGTTGGAAAACAGATTAGGTATTCTCTTTGTGGGGTTACCTTTCAAATTTTTGTTTTTAAAAGATTTTTAACTCTAATTTGATATTAGTATCCTACCAAGTTGAATGATATCATTTTAACAGTATATTTACTTTGATCTTTATCACTTGGTTATTGCATTTGCTGTAATGCTGGCAAATTGTGGTAGCTATGCGTTTCAATCATGTGATTTGATTTTTTATAGAAATTGGTACTTGTGTGTTAGCATTCACAGAGGTAAAGTTGCCCCATGCAAATCACACCATAATATTGTTACAAATTTTGTGTAAATAGTGTAAATAATATGTATTTGAATTTGTAATGCATTTATATTACTCTGTTATATTTATTTTTTATATTAAAATTATAATATTCACAAGCAACAAGCCATCCCTTTAGGTTAAATAATGGTGATTCAATGGGAACTTGGCAATAGAGCCAAGGTGGCGTCATTTTTGGCGACCAAGTTGGCAGCCAATTTGGCGACTTTAGTGACCATTTTGGTTATATTGGCGACCATGTTGACGAGTTCTGCGCCCTCTGGATTCTTCTAGAAATTTGTGGAGAAATCCACTAATTTCAGGCTCTATAACACATGCAGATTTTTTTCTGGAAGTTTCTGCTGGGTCTATAAATAGAGGTGCTTGCCAAAACGAGAGTCAGTCTTAATTCAACTAGCAATTAGTAAACTTGTTTTGACCGTGATTACCAATTAGCTTGGCTGTGCTTGTGAATAATCTTTACATTTTGGTTTTTTAGACACTAAAAATTGTGTCTGAGTCCGTTGAAGGTGTAAAGACCTTTCCCTGGGATTTTTTGTGAATTTTGTTTTGGAACCTTTGTATTTCAAGGTTTGGGTTTTTTGACCAATAAATAGCGTTCTTAAAAACTGTTTTTTTTCTTTTGACGGGTTGGGGGTAAAAAACCCTCAAATTCCGATCAACATAAAAATATCAAAACAAGAAAAAGATAAAGTGTTTATTTAAAAAACTAATTGATCAGATTTTGGTGGAAAATGTCACAATTTTCACATGGCACAATACCAAGAAATTTAATTATTATATATTGGGTGCTGTTATTGCAGTATTCATGTTCTCTTTTTGTGATTTCTTTTTGTTGAAATTGAATTTTTCCCTGATATAAAATTTTAGGGGTTTTTGTAGCAGGAAACTTTTAAAAGTATTTTAAGGGTTTCGTGAAAAGGGGTTATTTACTCAAATTATACTTTTGGTCAGTTTTATTTTCAGAGTGTTTTAATTTCTTTTTTTCAATTTTCATTGGCACTGGAGGATTGAAATTTATAACCAAAAATCTGGTTAAGTCTAGCTTATCCAGACCCTTTTGAACCCCTTTTACCCCGGGCCCCCCCCTAAGTCCCCAAAAGGAAAAACTAAACGCCAAATCTAAATACCATTAGATTTTTTTTCTTGTGGGAAAGCAACATATATACAGTGAATGTATCAACAACATCAATCATTTAAAACAGAGGATTACAAACATTACTCACTGTGTTACTCCAGACGTCCCTAACCGTATGTAGAAAGATCTTGAGTATAAGTTGGAAAATTTAGGGCTACAAATGGAGGTCTCATCAAACTGTTTTTAACAAATATATAACTTGGAAAATTTTTCTTTTACTTGATGAAGATTTCACATTTCTATCTTGTATTGTTGATTTCCTGTGACTAGTCGAAAGCGCACCATGATTTTACAGACACACTATATACGAATTGAATTCATTTGTAAAAGTTTCAAAGTTAAAAAGACTTTTGTGAAATTTTGAATTAAGAAAATATTTGGTTATTTTAAATTATTAATGTGTGTGTGAGCTACTAACTTTTTTTAGAAAATGATAAAAAATACAATTATTTTCTCCATCACTAATTGCTGTTGTAATAAAAGCTATATTATTTTGAAAATGTATATTTTGTAATAAACTATGATAATATTTATAAATTATAACAAAAAGTACTTTTTTGGAAATTTTTATTAATTTTAAAACTATTTTTAAATTTTTTTACTTTTTTTATTTTTGTATAAGTCTTTTTTAAGTGATACTGTTATCTTTTTGTAAAGTTAAATTTCTTTAGATGTTTGATAATTTAAGGGGACATGGAACAATTTAACAAATTTTTTAAATTTTAAAGGATTTTAAAAAAAATTTTTGGTTGCCCTATATGTGTATACTATGTAAAACAGATTTTATGCTCAAAATTTCAAAAAAAGCTAACCTTTTAAATTTTTTAAAGGGAAAAAAAATTTAAAATTTGTGAAGTGTTTTTAAAATTTTCCCCTCCTCTAAAAAATTTTTCCCAAAAATAAATGTGTTTTAAAAAGTACATAAAAAACCACATATAAAAAAAAAGTTGGTATGGTTTTTGCGATTTATTCGTTTTAAATACTTTTTTTTATGAATGCTTTTAAAAAATTTCCCTTTTAAAAAATAAAATGGAGTTCAATTTTTTTTTAAAAATAAAAGTATTGTTTTGGTTAAAAAATGATCCAACTTTTTTTTCCCTTATTTTTAGAATGGGTAAAAAAAAAAAAAATTAAAACCCTTTAAAACACAATGGGAAAAAAACCTTAGCTTTTTTAAAATGAAGACAAATTAGTTATTTTATTTTTTCGGAGAAAGCTTGGGGAAAAATTTTTTTTCCAAAGGAATGTGAAAAAAAACCCAACTAAAAAGCTATATAAAAACCCTGCATTTTTTAATTTTAAAGAGTTTTAAAATTTTTGTGAGGAAAGGAAATATACAGTGGGCCAAAAAGGGGTGTTGGTACCCCTTGAAATTTTTATAAAATTTAATGTTTTGACTAAAAAAAATTAAAAAATATTGTAATTGAAATTTTTTTTGGGATTTTCGCATCTTGTTCTTAATGGAATGACAAAATTTAATTTTTTTAAAAATAGTATAACTTTTTTTTTAAAATTTAATAATAAAAAAAGCTATTTTAAAATTATACAAAAGTTTTTGTCCCTTTAAAAAAAATTAAACATAACCTTTTAAATTTTGGGCATTTCTTTTCAATTCCAGTATTTAGAAAGGATATTTTTTAAGTGTCCAAAAAACAACTTTTGGGTGCCTTGGTATAGTTTTAAATTTCTTTTTTTGGTACTTTAAATGTTTTTTCCACCATTCTTCTGGGGTTATTGTTTTACTTCACATTTGTTTTTTATTTTTCATGTTTTTTTTACATCAAAATCCCCCAAAATATGTTTTACTGGGCTAAAAAAAAGTGATTGGGGAGGTGTTTTCAAAATTTTGGGGCACATTTAAAGAGAAAACCAGGGGGTTTATATTGAAAAAGCAAAAAAACCTTTGGCCTTTTCCCCCTTTTAAAAATGGCTCCAATACCCAAAATTTAAGGGGAAAATTTTAAAAATTTCTTTTTAAAAAATATTTAAATAGAGCTTATGATTCAAAAATACCATAAAAAATCCCCAAATTCCCCAATTTTTGGACAATTTACCCCCTATCCCCAGAACTTTTTTTCATTTCAAATGCTGAAGCATGGAGGGGGGAGGATTTTGGTTGCACAAAAATTCAGGGTTTAAAAACTCCTTTTCTTCTTTTTACAAGCTATTATAGGCCCATCAAAACCCAAAAAATTTTGAATTCCTCCATCCCAATAAATTTTGCTGTAAATTTTTAAATTTTTCTAAAATTTAATCCCAAGAATCTAGTTGGATCAATAAAAACATGGAGGGGGGAAGTTTTTTTAGGGGGGTGTAAATCGGCCACAGAAAAAGGTAATTTGGTTTTTTTTTGTTGATATTTGAATCATGAACTCTAAAATATTTTAAAGAAAATTTTTAAATTTTTCCTTAAAAATTTTGGAATTTTGGGAAACAACTTCTTTTTTTAAAGGATAATGATCCCAAAGGGATTGCTTTCTAAATTATCCCCAACGTGTTCTATAACTCTCCCCAAATTTAAATGAAAACCCCCTTAATCACTTTATTTAGCCCATTAAAACATATTTGGGAGTTTTTGATGTAAAAAGAAAAAATGACAAAAAAAACAAAAATGTGAAAAAAAAGAATAATCACAGAAAAAAGGGGAGGAAAATCGATAAAATCAAAAAACAAATTTAAAATCTTTTAAAAAGACCCCAAAAGGTTTTGTGGACAAAAAAAGGTACCCTTTTAAATAGAAAATTAAGAAAGAAATACAATTTTTAAAAAGTTGGTTGAGATTTTTGTTAAGTGTCCCCATGACTTTTTTATTAAATTTTTTACTTTTGATTTTTAAATTTTTTTTAAAAATAGTTAAACTATTTTTAAAAAAATTATTCTTTCCCCATCAAAAAAATTTTGCAGTTATCATTAAATTTTATAAGAAATTTCAATTTATGAAATTTTTTGGGCTCCCCGTATAAAAAAAGAATAGTTTGGCAAAAAAAAAAAATTTGTTTTTTTTTGGCCCTTATTTTCAATTAAATCGACCGGTCCCCTTAATTTTAAATTCTTCAAATCTCTCAGAACCAAAACCGTATTTGGAGTTTATTTTAAAAAGAAATGATCTATATATCTTAACATGATTAATGTTTGATAGCTATATTTCAATAGCCATCATATTGCTTATTGAGATTTTTACACCAATCTCTCTCAAGCTGTGGAGGGAGTGAACAAATTTTTATTAATGAACTCTAATATATAATTAACCCAGTGATTCCCAACTTTTTTAATTCACAGTTTCCTTTTCAAAAACTAGGTATGTGGTATCCTACCCTAAGTCCAGGATTGGTAATCATTTTTAAGAAAAATACTTATATTGCAATATTCTGCAATTCTGCTATGAATATTATGAATGAGATGCATGCTTTGAGAACATTAAATAAACTAATTTTCCTGGATACAATGAAGATAAAATTCCATCTTTATATTTATAGATGATCTGAATGAGGGTATGTTTCTTTTTTGTCTTGAACTGTAAAAATTTTCCTTTGGGTTTTTGTTCAAATTTGGGGCGAAACTGCCCCTGTATCTTATATCAATGGTTTGGGGGCCCCAACTAAAACTTTCCAATCCCTCTAACAGGACTTGGAACCCAAAAAGGGGGCCCCGTGGGGGAAATTTTTTAAAAGGGGGCCCCCCGGGGAAATAGCTATGCCAGTGCCCCAAATTTAAAATTAGCTCCCCAAGTGCTGTTTGTAATTTACTATGAAATACACATAATTCATTATTGTAGATGAATAATAGCATTTATCACATCAATAACAGTTAATAAAATATTTTATGCTACTTTGTAAAAAATTTGAAAATTATGATTAAAAAATATTAAATTGGTTACTTTTATATCACAGTGCAAAAATAAAATTGCCCTGTTCTATTTTAGAATATTTAATAATAAACTAATATTGTATTTGTTTCATGTCTTGAACATAGTGCTATGTAAATTTTTATCTTTTGAAGGGAAATTGTTTTTTAAAATTTTGGGTGTTTATTAAAAATTGTTAACCTTTTTTAAAATTCCATTTTTTAAAAAGTTTTTTAAAAAAAGTTAAAAATATTAAATATCTTATGTATATTATAAATAAAAACTTGTTTTGAAAGAAAAAGAAAATAATTTCTTTTACAATTTTTTTTTTAATTTTTCTGTTTTTTTTAGGAAAAAATAAAAAAAAGGTGCTTTTTTTTTTATACTATGACCATTCCCGCCAAATCAAAAACATTTCCAAAAAAATGTTATTTTTTTCCCATGCATTTAAAAAAATTTTTCACATTACCCATATTGCCTATTTACTAATTGCAATTTGGGAAAAAGATTTTTATTTAAAAAAAAATCATAAAACATTTAAAAAAAAAAAGGGAAAAATCTTTTTTAAATTTTATTATTTTTGGGGACCCAAAAAACCATAACTACATTCAAAATTACAGCAAATGAGTCTTTATGTAAATGAAGGTCACATAAATTCATTATATGTATGTATCTAAATGATGTTGTGTCATTTTGTTAAATTGCAAGTTTTAATCGTTTTTCACAATAAAGTATTATTTTAAAAGTTGTAAACAATGTTTTATTTTTAGCATATGGGATCAAAATTATTGTGTTTGAATAAGTGCGGGAAAGGTATTGGCTGCATATCATAGCATTTGGTAGTATTTTTCAACATAGCAAAATTAGTCAATTGTATAATAAGCAGGTACCAAAAAAAAAAATGGGTTTTTTAAAAATTTAAACATGCCAAAATTTTAAATTTTTTAAAAGTCCAATTTTATTTTTGTTATAAAACCTTTTTATTTTTTTAAAAGTGAAGGGAAAAAAGGGAAATTTTAATTTTACCCATTTTGATAAAAATTTTAATTTTTAAACTTTAAATTTTTTAAATTTCATTCGGTTTTTTGTATTCCCTTTTAAATATTTTTTCTACAAAAGGGTTTAAAAAAACACTTTTTCCTTTAAAAAGTACTTTTTAAATAATGTATTCTACTTATATAATTTATTTATGTTCTAATTAAAAGTTTTCTTAATTTTTTTTTCAGACATAGTAATGGAACCTTCTGAACAACCTGGTAGTTCTGGAGATCTCATTGTTACTCCTACTTCACCTGAAGATTCTGTTGTGGTAGAAACTCAACCCATTTATGAAAGTATTTTAGAATTAAATGATGAATATGTAGGAGTTATAACCTTCGACCCCTGAAAAGGGTTTTAAAACTATCGGGGATTGTCCCTTTTTTGGGGGAAAAGGTTAAATTTTTGACCAAGATAGCAGAGGCAATGAATTAATTATTATTATCAATGAAGAGGATGTTTCTTCATTTCTTATGATTACTGGTTTACTACAAACTAATCATGAATTAGTTTGCATTGAAGATGGAAGGGAAATGGGGCACTATCATTTTTTATATTGCACATTTCAAACCCTCTGAATTAGTTCATTTTTTCTAATAACCTTTTTTGAAAGTCAGAAAGTTTCCCTAAGTTCAATTGGGGGGTGATACAGCAGAAATACTTTATTTTCCTTCTACATCAGAAGATGTAAAAGAAGAAACCAAAGATGAAACAAAACATGATAAATTTTCAACTTTTGTTGTTGCCAAGGGGCCCAAAAAACCCGGGCGAAAAAAAATTCCAAATCTGTTAATATGGGTTGAGTGACAGGTAATGGATCTGTCCGATTGGGTTTCCAAACACATTCTAATGTGCATAAACTGTTGCTACATACCAAAAAAAAAGGAACGAAAAGGGGCGTTCTTTTTAAAAAAAACCCAATCAAAAATGATATTCCCCACTTAATAAGAAAGAATTTTTAAATTATAAACATCTTATCTCAAATGGCAATTGTTAATGCTGTTTCAGGTAAAATTTAATACTGTTACATCTTTCAAGGGTCAAATTTTGAAAAGCTTTTGAAAAATAATGGTTTTCAAAAAAACGGGTAGAAAAAAAACAATTTTGATAAAAACCACATTGAAAAAATTGAGGAGTTGGGTAAAATTTCATCTGCAGTATTAACAAATGAAAATTATATGCAACATTCAAATAAAGGAGAAATAACAGATTGGGTTTCCCAAATAAGATTTTAAACCAAATACCTTTAATAAACCCAACACAGAAAAAAAGGTTTTGATAAAAAAATCCCCCCTTTTAAAAAAATTTTGGGGAATCAAGTAAAATTTCATTTTTTACAAATGAAAATTTTGTAAAATTTAAAAGGGAAAAAGTAAATAGTTATATTTTTCCAATAAGGGGTGAAAATTAAATGTACCTTCTGATTCTCCTAATAGTATGAAAGAAGTAAATCAAAGCATCTTATGTGGAAAAAAGAAATCATTTACTATAGAATCAAACAGAATTTTCAGAATTATAAAATAAAGAAAATTTAAAAATTTGAAACGGGAAAAGATACTGATGAAAAAATAGATGTAGATATTTGTGATTCTGTTGATTTTTTTCCCTTAACCCCCCTTTCCAAAGAAAATAATGTGTGAAAAAATTAAAAAACATTTAAAAATAGGGCCCCCAGTAATGATAGAAAAATTCCGATAAATAAATGAGGGTTTGTTTACTAAAAATGGGGCTTTTGTTTCTAAGAATGAGAGCCCAAAACAAATTTGGTTTCAGAAACCACAGAAATTAA
Organism: Trichonephila inaurata madagascariensis; assembly: GCA_019973955.1. Lineage (NCBI taxonomy): Eukaryota > Metazoa > Arthropoda > Arachnida > Araneae > Nephilidae > Trichonephila > Trichonephila inaurata. The sequence goes on along the minus strand of BMAV01021019.1, from coordinate 84,601 downwards.
TTTTGTTCAGGGAAAGCTACCCATCCCTTAAGGGAAAAATTTCCCAAAATTTAAAGGAATTTCTTTTAAATAAAAAGAAAATGTGTAATTGATGAATATGAATTTGAAAATAGTTCCAGTAGTTTAAATAGAAAAATCAATCACAGCTCTTCTCTTGCAAATCAACATGAAATTTTTGAAAGGTTTGGGGAAAAAAGTTTAAAATTTATAACTAAAGGGGCCCAAAGTAATTTTTTCTGGAAAAAAAAAGTCAAAAGGGCCCCCAAAATCTCAGTTTGACTCTTGTTAACAAAAAAAATTACAATAATATTTATGATGTTGATGAAAAAATTCATAATCAGATAGATAAAAAAGTAATTCAAGATGATACTGATGATAAAAAGAATTATGATAATGATGAAAAAATGAATTATGATGTTGATGAAAAAACAAATCAGGATAGTATTGGTGTTGAAATAAGTCTCAGCAGTGTTAATAATAAAATCAAACTCACTATTCCTAATGAAGTAAATCACTACAATATTCGTGATGAAATTAATAAAGATAGCAATGGTAATGATAGTGATAGTGGAATAAATAAAAATAGTTTAGATAATAAAATGAGTGAGAATAGTGTTGATGAAAAAGTAAGTGAGGTTGGTGTTTATGACAAAATAGGGGAAGATAGCTCTGAGGGACAAATGAAAGACAGCATTGAGAGCAAAGAAGAAGTCAGTACTGACTGCAAAATAAACGAGGGAAGTGTTGACTGTGAAATGAACGAGGTCGGTGCTGACAGTGTAATGAACAAAGATGGTGCTAACTGCAAAATGAATGAGAGCAGTGCTGATGGTGAATTGAATGAGGGCAGTGCTGATTGGAAAATGAATGAGAGCAGTACTGATGGAGAATTGAACGAGGGCAGTACTGATTGGGAAATGAATGAGAGCAATATGATGGAGAAATGAATGAGGGCAGTGCTGACTGGGAAATGAATGAGAGTAGTGGTGATGTTGAAATAAACAATGGCAGTACTGACAGTAAAAAAACCCATAACAGTGATGGGAAAAGGAGCAAGAGGAGAGCTGACAGTAAAATAATGGAGGACAGTGCTATAGTAGAATAAATGAGAAGAGTGCTTATGGGAAATTGAACCAGAACAGTGCTGATGGAAAAATGAACCAGGACTGCGCTGATGGAAAATGAACCAGGACTGCGCTGATGGAAAAATGAACCAGGACAGTGCTAATAGTAAAGAAAACAAGGACAATGATCTTGCCATAAATCAAGTGAGAGCTGATACCAAAATGATTGAGAGCAATGCTGACAGTAAAATAAAACAGGACAATGATATCAAAATGAACCAGGACAATGCTGATGGTAAAATAAATGAGGACAATGATTGCAAAATGAATCAGGACAGTGCTGATGACAAAATGAATCAGGACAGTGCTGATGACAAAATGAATGCGGACAATGCTGTCAGTAAAATGAACAAATACATTGCTGATGGTAAAATAAACGAGTACCATAATTGCAAAATGAATTGCAATGAAGCTGAAAAAATGACTGAGAGCAATGCTTACAGTAAGATAAACCAGCACATTGATGTCAAAAAGAAACAGAGCTGTGCTGATGGCGAAGCAAATGAGAGCAATGTTGACTATGAAAACGAATCAGCACAATGAAGATGGCAAAATAAACGAGGACAATGTTTACAAAATAAATTGGGACAGTGCTGTTTGCAAAATGAATGAGAGTAATGCTGACAGTGGTGTAAACAAGGACAATGATATCAGTAGGAACCAGGATAGTGATGTCAAAATGAACCAGAATAGTAATGTTGAAATGAACCAGGACAGTGCTGATGATGAAATGAATGAAGGAGATACTGATGGTGAAGTGAATGAGGGTAGTACTGATGGCGATGCAGATGAGGGCAGTGCTGACAATAAAGTTAAGCAAGACACTATTGATAACAAAATGAATGAGGGCAGTGTTGATGACGAAGTGAATGAGGGCAGTGTTGATGACGAAGTGAATGAGGGCAGTGTTGATGTCGAAGTGAATGAGGGCAGTGTCGATGATGAAGAATCGAATGAGGGCAGTGTTGATGATGAAGAATCGAATGAGAGCAGTGTTGAGGGTGAAGAAGTGAATGGGGCGTGTTGATGAGGCGTGTTAAAGATAAATGAGGGCAGTGTTGATGATGAAGTGAATGAGGCCAGTGTGGAGGATGAAGTGAATGAGGCCAGTGTGGAGGATGAAGTGAATGAGGGCAGTGTTGATGAAGAAGGGAATGGGGCAGTGTTGATGATGAAGAATCGAATGAGGGCAGTGTTGATGATGAAGAATCGAATAAGGGCAGTGTTGATGAAGAAGTGAAGGAGGTCAGTGTTGATGATGAAGAAGCGAAGGAGGGCAGTGTTGATGATGAAGAAGCGAATGAGGGCAGTGTTGATGATGAGGAGGAAGCGAATGAGGGCAGTGTTGATGATGAAGAATCGGATGAGAGCAGTGTTGATGATGAAGAATCGGATGAGAGCAGTGTTGATGATGAAGAAATGAATGAGGGCAGTGTTGATGATGAAGAAATGAATGAGGGCAGTATTGTTGATGGTGAAGTGATTGAGGGCAGTGTTGATGATGACAAGTGAATGAGGGCAGTGTTGATGAAGAAATGAATGAGGGCAGTATTGTTGATGGTGAAGTGAATGAGGTAGTGTTGATGATGAGGAAGCGAATGAGGGCAGTGTTGATGATGAAGAATCGAATGAGGGCAGTGTTGATGATGAAGAAGAATGAGAGCAGTGTTGATGATGAAGAAGCGATGGAGGGCAGTGTTGATGATGATGAAGTGAATGAGGGCAGTGTTGATGATGAAGAAGTAAATGAGGGTAGTGTTGATGAAGAAGTGAAGAAGGTCAGTGTTGATGATGAAGAAGAATGAGGGCAGTGTTGATGATGAAGAAGGAATGAGGGCAGTGTTGATGATGAGGAGGAATGAGGGCAGTGTTGATGAAGGAATGAGGGCAGTGTTGATGATGAAGAATCGAATGAGGGCAGTATTGATGATGAAGAATCGAATAAGGGCAGTGTTGTTGAAGAAGTGAAGGAGGGCAATGTTGTTGAAGAAGTGAAGGAGGGCAGTGTTGTTGATGATGAAATGAATGAGGGCAGTGTTGATGAAGAAGTGAAGGAGGGCAGTGTTGATGATGAAGAAGCGAATGAGGCAGTGTTGTTGATGTTGAAGTGAATGAAGGCAGTGTTGATGATGAATTGAATGAGGGCAGTGTTGATGATGAAGAAGTGAATGAGGGCAGCTTCAACGAAGAAGTGAATGAGGGCAGTGTTGAAGAAGAAATGAATGAGGGCAGTATTGTTGATGGTGAAGTGAATGAGGGTAGTGTTGATGATGAGGAAGCGAATGAGGGCAGTGTTGATGATGGGAATGAGGACAGTGTCGACGATGAAGAAGTGAATGAGGCCAGTGTTGATGATGAAGTGAATGAGGGTAGTGTTGTTGATGATAAAGTGAATGAAGGCAGTGTTGATGATGAATTGAATGAGGGCAGTGTTGATGATGAAGAAGTGAATGAGGGCAGTGTTGATTGTAAAATAAACCAGATCAGTGATGATGGCAAAATGAATGAAGGTAGTACTTACAGTAAAATAAACCAGGACAGTACTTACGAAAAATCACTGAAAACCAATTTGATCATAAAATGAACAAAGACAATGTTGGTAAAATGAACCAGGATAGTGCTGATGGCAAAATTAATAAGGATAAAGCTTATGACAAAGTAAATCACATCAATTTGGAAAATGTAGCAAATTGTGGTAGTATGGATGATGAAATAAATTTTAACATTATGAAGGATAAAACGAATTATCCAAATGTGGGTGATAAAATAAATGGCGTAAATGTTGGTAATAAAATCAATCATGCTACTGTTAGTGGTATTATAAATCGAATAGTTTGGATAATGAAAGAAAATGTAACAATGTTATGAATGAAATAAATCATAACTGTGTTGGTGTCAAAAGGAATCATACAGAAAATGAACTTAATAATAAATCCATTGAAAATTATAATAATTCTAGTATATTGTTTGAAGATTTTGATGATGAAAGTATTTTCAATCAAAGAAATAAAAGAACAAATTATCTTGATGCTATTCAGAAAGCAAATTTTGAAAAATCAGAGGAAGTCAATAAAAATGAATTAATTAGAACAAATATGGTAGGAATGACATATGATGAAAATATCAACTCTGATGAAAAAGTTGGTCGTACAATTTCAAATAGTGCTGTTTTTGACAAAATGTCTTATCAGTCTACTGAAACAATCTTCAATAGGGATTCACTGGCAACAGATTTAATGATTCCTGTAGGAACTTCTGTCCAGCCTCCTGAAAGAACTTATGTTCGAAAAAAACCATCTTTAATGGTTAGGAAAACAAATGATATAGGACTTTTTTCAAATGATGAATTATCTGATTCCAGTTATTCTTTTTTGAGGGAAGATAATAGTAAGGATTCAACAAAGGGAGATGTAAAACATTTAAACAGTGAAACTGTCGAAGATGAGGACTATTTAATAACTTCTAACGTGGAAAGCAAAGTTATTGCAACATATAAAAATAAAAGACGAAGTTCACAACGGTGTATTAAAAAAAAAATAAGAACTATGAACTTGAGATCAGATCTTAATCCACAAATGTTTGAACCTAAATTTGTAGAAGACCCTGAAACTGCGGGCTGGGGAGCTTATTTATTGGGAGCATCATTTAAACCAACTAATACAGAAGATGTATCTGAGACACCTTCAATTAATGTTGAACAAGAGAAAGTTCCAGAAAAACCAATAAAGACGGGTAGACCTTGGTTTAAAACAAAAGTCATAAAACTGGATATCAGTGGGCTAAAATGATCAAAAGTTCACAACCTAAATTTAAAGCAACTCCTTCTTATAAGAAGAAAATTGAGCAGAAAGTTAAGAAGCAAGTTGAAAATCTGTGTAAATCTGAAAACTTAGACAAAATGTCTACTCCTGTGCAGTCTTGTAAAAAGAAGCCTAAAGTTGTTAGACATCTTAAAGCTCATACGAGTTCACAGTCTTCACCAACTTCTGAAGAACTAAAAGTGTGTTCTGTTATATTCTCAAAATCTTATATTAATGAAAAAGAGTCAGAAAGAAGAGGGTTTTCAAAATCTCAAAATTCAAATAACTATAAGTATTCATGTCAATATTGTGATTATAGAAGTAATGTTGCTAACAATATTATTTTCCATTCAAAGTTTTGTTCAAGCGGATTACAAGATGTGATATATTATTCAAATAATCAGTCATCTGATGTCATTAACAATATGGATGTAAGACAAAGAATTCGAGGAGAGGATTTTTATCTTCAGCTTGGTGAAAATCATGAAGAAATGGGAGAATTGTCAGAATCTCTTTCAAATGATTCTGCAGTTGAAGCACCGTATGTATTTTTGCATTGTGACATGATTTAAAAAAACATCATTTTGCTCATTCAGTAAAATTCGCTTTTAAGTTAAGTTTGTTAAGTCTTTTTATAAAAGGTAGCAGAGTTTTTGCTAGGATAATTGTTAGTGTGAAAAGCAGTTTATGCCAATGATAGATTGAAATTACTAGAAATTATTCTTGTTAGAGAAACTTGAGAATAATGGAGCATCTTATGTTGTAAATATATTTTCTTAAATGTAATAATAGCTCCTGTCATTAATTCAAAGCTGAAAATAGAGTGACTAAATTTACGCATGAACATATACTTGGAAAAATTAAAGAAACTTGGAAGTATCCAAGTGTGATATTTCTTAAAACTAAACCTAGATTGAAACTATTCATACTATTAAACTACAGTAAAAAACATATATGCAGATAAGATGGATAAAAAAAAGTTTTAGATACCTGCCTTATAGTTAGAATTGTTATAAATATGCTAAGGTTTCCGAAAACTCTTGGAAAAAGAACTGTTAAAATAGGAGTCATTAAAAAAATTTCCCTTCTCCTTACTTTTCCAAGTATAGTACATTTTATCAAAAATAAGATATAACCTCAATGCATCCACAAACAGTAAAGAATTTTTTGTTTTGTTGAGTAGTTAGCTCTTAATTGATACTGTTCCCAATAATTAATTTAATTATAAAATTTAACTAATTAAAAGATTTTTTTATGGATAATAAGTAAAAATGTACTGCTTGAATTTTATTTCTGGTTAGTTTAAAACTTTGTTTAATTATTACTATTATGTTTATTATACTGTTGTTTACTGTTACTGTTATTACCCCAATATTTAAATGAATGTTTCAAACATTTGGTGAAAGGAGAACTTCAAGAGTTTTGAAACTAATTGATATTTGTTTTCTGATTCTTAAATATATATTTTCATATATATATAAATATATTATCAATCCTTTTTTTCTATTAAAAATATTATTAAAAGGCTTTCAAATACAAGCAAGAAACTTGGCAGATTAATATTTAATTATAATCAAATCTTGGAGCTCCTATGTTAAAGTCATGTAAATGCAATTTATTTCGGGACTAAGTTGATGATTATCATCAGCACGTTGTCATGGGAGACCTTGGCATCGTGAAAGATGATTTACTGAGAAATTTTATGAAAAGAGGTACTGGTTTTAGGCTTATGCTCACAAAAAATAAATCTAACGTTGTAAAACAAATCAAAAAGGATTTAGATAATATCTATCTTAAAATTGCAATTAAATATGGAATGATGATTGAGGCTTTCAATCAATTTCGATCTTATGTAGCAATAGAAATTGGAAAATTAGATTTCAGTGTTGAAAATGAAATTATGTATAAAGATCTTAGAGCATCAATAGAGAATATTCAAAAGGACTTCGCGATTACATATGTTGATAAAGTCTCTGCTAATTATGCCATAATCTGTAAATATTTTTGTAGTAAAATATTAAGTAATCACATTTTAAATAATAAGGCATTTCAAAAATCAATTCATAGTACAGTTTTTTAACACCAAAATTTCATAAAAGCCCTATAAAATTCCGTAGTATTACTAATGGGTACAATACATATATCATGAAGTCTGGGAAGATTTTACAATCTCTTCTTCAAAATCTTACAACACACTGCAATAATTAAAAATAGCTTAGAGCAGTGATGGCGAACCTATGACCCGTGGATCAGACACTGACCCACGCAAGCTTTTTAACTGATCCACGATTGCTAGGAAACCACTTGTTTGCTTACGAGGGTTTATTTAGATTTTCTAATTTGTGTGTGGACTATTTATATTCTATTTGAATTTTTCAAGCCCATTGACACAAATGTAATTTAAATGGTGTCTATAACCTTCAGTTTGATCATTACAGTTCCAAACACTGGCGTAGCTAGTCCTAAGTGGACCCCGTATCCAAATTCTTTGAAAGCCCTTTTCGGTGGGCTCTCAATATTTTACATATCTTCTTACACATTTTGGGGTCCCTGAAGCTTGGGGGGCCCGTATCATTGATAAGGCTGATACGACGGTAGCTACACCCTGTTTCCAAAGCTACGCAAATGACAAAAAATGTATATGAAAGTATATAATATTTGAAATAAAGCAAGTGTTTACGAAACATCAAATAAAGTGTATAATTTTGCCAAAGTGTAAATCGAAAACCAAATCAAAAAACCCCATATTTAAAGCACTTTCTTCGGATAAAATGCACTTTAATTAGTTATGCTTGTAGAAAGAGACTTCCATAGCGCCCTTTTTTATCCATTATAAGCCAATTGAATTTAAAGATATTTAGTTTTTAAAATACTCAGTTAAAAATTTTTAAACAACTCTGGTGCAAATGGGCATTAGTGACCCAAGCGCAAGTACTAAAAAAAAAATATATGAACAAAATTTGACCCACGTCCTAAAAAGGTTCGCCATCCCTGGCTTAGACATTGCTAAAGTCACTAAGGATATGTTAATTTTTTCCATGCACGGCTTTGACTTTTAGGACCTTTTTAATTCTATCGATATTGATGGTGTGATTAGGGTTCTACAGTTAATGTACGATAAATATCTTCATATATATAAATCTTCTGTGCGTGTGTGTATGTGACTTAACTCCTCCTAAATGGCTGGACCAATTTTGATGACATTTTTTTATGTGGGTACAAGTGGATTCGAGAATGATTTAGATTCAGAATTCGGTCCGATATAACAATTAGTTAAAAAGATATTAATTAAATACCTTAAAACGCATAATTGCCTTATCCTTGCTTGCTATTTATTCTGCTAATGCGCGGCAAGAAAAGCCACGATACGGTATATATTAGGTTGGGGGAAAAGAAATCCATTATTTTTGCATGAAATTCAAGACTTTATTTAACATTCTTCGGATTGTCCGATTTGGGTCAAATATGCACCATTTTGTTGCCGTTTCAAAGGTAGCTTCATAATGCCTCTCTCCTAGAAGTCTTGGTTCTTATTGGCGAAAACTAGTAATCGATTTTCACAGTCTTCTCTCGATCCCAATTTCTTATCACTCAGGAAGTTTTGCAATGCCAGAAAAAGGTGGTAATCACTTGGTGCCAGGTGCGGACTATATGGTGGATGCATTAAAACTTCCCAATCAAGCTCCCAGAGATTCTGGCGAGTCTCTACAGACGTGTGTGGCCTAGCGTTGTCCTGATGGAACAACACAACACCTCTTCTGTTGGCCAGTTCTGGCCGTTTCTGGTCGATCGCTAGCTTCAAACGGTCCAGTTGTTGACAGTAGAGATCTGAATTTAGTGTTTGGCCATACGGAAACAACTCATAATAAATTATTCCTTTCCAATCCTACCAAATACACAGTAGAACCTTCCTGGCCGTTAGTCCTAGTTTGTCCACCGTTTGAGCGGCTTCACCACTCTTTGACCACGATCGTTTCCACACAATATTGTCGTATGTGACCCATTTCTCATCCCCAGTCACCATCCACTTAAGAAATGGGTCGATTTCATTCCGTTTGTCCAAGGCTTCGCAGATGGTAATTCGATCCATCATGTTTTTTGTTGTTAATTGGTGTGGCACCCAGACATCGAGCTTCTTTTTGAATCCAACTTTGCGTATATGGTTTAAAACTGTTTTATATGGTCGATCTTTAGCTTCCGGCGATGCTACGATTACTAACATGCCGGTCAACTTCGATTATTTCTGTGATTTTATCGACATTTTGGACGACGGGGCTGCCTGTGCGAGGTGCATTTTTAACATCAAAAATGCCTGAATGGAATCTCGAAACCAAAATTGCACGTAACCAGTTGTTACAGTATCGGCACCATAAACACCATTCGCAATTTCAGCCGCCTGGCTCGCATTTTCGCCGTTATCAAAGAAAAACTGTAAAATGTACCGAAGTTTCTCTTTGTTGATTTCCATTTTTAACACACTGTAACTCACAACTGAATGAACCAAAAAAAAATCTTTTAGTTTAAACTGTTACCTTGACAACGAGCATAAATATGAAATAGTTTGATCGATACTTCACAAGATATCGACACTACAGCCATCTACCGAAAAAATAATGGATTTCTTTTTCCCCAACCTAATATCTTTATATATATAAATCTTCTGTGCGTGTGTGTGTTGACTAAACTCCTCCTAAATGGCTGGTCCCATTTTGAGGGCATTTTTTGTGTGAATTCAAATGGATTCGTGAATGGTTTAGATTCAGAATTCGGTCCGATATAGCAATTAGTTGTAAAGATATTAATTAAAAACCTTAAAACGCATAATTGTTTTATCTCTGTATGTTTATTCCGCTAATGCGCGGCAAGAAAAAAATAAGATCGGAAAATTTTGTTTTTCGCACGGCCAATTGTATGTTGCGTGTCCGAGGGTTGGCAAACCATCGCATTTGTTTGTTTATGCCCCTCAAGGATTAACCAAAAATATTGTGCATTCAATGGCATTACGATAAATTTATTTATTGTGCATTAAAAAAATATACCTGTTATGAAACTAGCTGCAGGGCTTTCTCTTTTTATAAATTTTCCCCTTCAAAAAGCGTACCTCTAAACTCTTTTTCAAAAATGATTTCCCCCCCGGGGCCCCGGGTAGAGGGGTATAGGTATCGGACCTGGTTTCTTTTTTGATTCCCCCCAGTACCACAAAGGGGCCCGCCGTGTAGGGCGCGATGCACGTTAAATCTGTCGAACGAAAGTCCCCCCGTTGGTGGGTGGTAGGAGGGGTCCAGCTCAGTGTCGTCCAGTCACAACCATGGTTCAAAATTCGTGGTCCTCGCCAAAACCCTCTGAGCTGAACAGTGCATTAATATTCAATCAATCAATCCCCCCCTCTCTCCCTTAGCCCGGCTTGCTCGGCTTTTACCATTATAAAAAATTTCCCCTGTTTCAAAATTTTTTTCCTTCCTTTCTTTGTCAGACAGGATTTTCCCCTCCGGTTTGCACGAACATTTTAAAATAACATATTGCCATGGAATTCCCTCTCGCTATCAGGCTTTCGAATAAGTAAAGGGTGGGACTTTAATATTCACTCACTCCTTTTCCCTTTTTTAGCCCCCGGAAAGGAAAATGTACCTTTTAAAAAATAGTTTTGTAATTTAAAAAAAGTAGAAATTTTTATAATAAATAAATTTCACAACTTTTTAAATGTTGAAAAAAATTGTGGGGCAGAAATTTCGATACACGGAAAAAGTTTCATAAATTATTTTTATAAAGAAAATTTAAAAAATTTTGAATTTAATAGTGTTATTAAATATTTAAAATTTAGTTTTTTAAAAAAAATTCGAAAAAAAGTTTTTGGCTTTTTTTTTTAAATCACAAACCCAAAGATGAATATAGTTTTTTTAAAATTATTTTCATATAAAACGTCATATTGATTCATTTTAGAAAAATCAAAAAATGATATCTTTGTTTTGTAAAAAAAAATTATACTGCATGTGAGATAAATTGTCTTTCAATTCTCTTTTTTTATAAATGAAAAGAAAAAAAAATTTGAATTTGATAAGTAGTTATTTTTTTAAAATTTAGTACTTTTAAAATTCATAAAAAAAAAAGTTTTTGACTTTTATTTTGATCCAAAAAATAGACGTTACTTTTAATTAAAAAAAAAATTAATTTAAAGGAAATAATAAAATAGTCCAAAAAACTTTGTATTTTTTTAAAAAATCAAATTTCTATAAGTAATAAATAAAAAAAAAATTTACAATGGCTCTTAAAACTTTTGTTTTTTTCGACGTTTAATTTTGATTAAACATAAAATTTATATAAGTTATTCAAAAAAAGTAAAAGGAAACCTAAAAAACCCCCAAAATTTTCTAAAAAACAATTTAAAAAAAAAATTGAAAAACATTTTAAAAATTTTAATTTTTCAATGTGGTAAATTATTAAAGGGTCCGGGTATTGGGGAAAAAAGATTTTAAAAAAAGGAAAAATAAAAATTTTTTTTTTTTTTGAAAAAACTTTTTTTTTGGCTTTTACAAAAAATAAAATAATATTTTTAAAAATTAAAGAGTAACCTTTTTTTTAAAAAAAAAAAATTTTTTTTTTTTTGCCTTTTAAAAAATTTAAAAAATTGAAAAAATTAAAAATTTTAAAAAAAATTTAAAAAAATTTGCTATTTTCTTTTAAAAACCCATAAAAAAGGATAATTTTTTGTAATTTTTTTTCAAAATTTTATTGGCTTGGAAACAAACAATAAGGAAAAATTTTTTAAAAAAATTTTTTTTTAAAAAAAATTTAAAAAAAGGTTTTTTAAATTAATTTTCCCAAAATAGTTATTTAAATAAATTTTGTCATAATGTCCAAAACAATTTACCCCCTTTTTACACTCTTTTGAAAATCACGGTTCCGAACGTAGTCGGATCCCTTTAAAACACGTATGTGAAAACAAAAAGTATGTTTAAAAAACGCTAAAAAAAAACATCAGTTGTCTTGCATGTTTTAAAAATGATTTTTGTTGTTAATTCTTTCCAAACTTAACCCCTTTTTGAAAAAACTTAATTTTAAATAAAAAAAATTAAAAATATTTTCAAAAAGGGGAAAAACGAAAACAAAATTTTTTTTAAAAAGTAAATTTTATATACAAAAGTAATTTTTCAATCTTTGTACAGATTCGGAAAATTTCTTTTAACACACGGAAAAAGTTTCCTGGGACTTTTTATAAATAAATTAAGTATTTAAATAAATTTGAGTATTTTTTTGAAAAATCGTAAAAAAAAAGTTTTTGACTTTTAATTTTTTAAATGATTAATTCAAAAAAGAAAAAGCATGATCTTTTTAGTGTAAAATATAATTTCATTAACTCTGAAGAAAATGCAAGTGGAACGATTTATAAATCATTTTCATAAAAACGTATCGATTCTGACTCGATTTTAGAAAAAATCGTAATAAATAGTAAATATCATTATTTTTAAAATAAATTATACTGCATCTGGCGAAGTAAATGATTTTTCCCGATTCTTAATTTTTTTTTTTGAAAGTCTCATAAAAAAAATTAGATCGTTTTTAAAACGTCTGGGGAATAAAAAAAAGGGTGGAGATTTTAACGGCCCCTGGGGGAAAAAAATCACTAATTGTCATTTTAAAGTTTTAATTAATTAATTCGGAAATATAAATGATCAAAACGGATTCCTCGGATCTTTCCCCGAATTTTTGGTACCTTCGGCGGTTTCTGCGCCCGGCGGTTCGTGAAAGATAACCCTGTTGAACGCCGTATACGTTTTACCTCAATTTTAATAGTGTAGAGAAAAGAAAAATTTAAATTCTTTTTAAACCCGTTTACAAAAAATTTTTCATTTATTTGATCAAATTTTTATAAACACATCAGAGGATTACCACAGGGTTCCTCAAATTTGTTTGCCCTATATTTTATTTTTTCAAATTGAGCATATTGTTAATAATTTTTTGTTTTTTCCTTTTTGGTAAACGGGCTAGACCAGGTCCTGCCCGTCCCTTTTCAGAAGCCCTTTCCCAGCAAGGGATCTATGAACAGTTAATAATCTTACTTGTTTATCGTTATATGATGATTTAATATTTTTTGGTAAAAATAGTAAATACAAGAAAATATTACATTCACTATATCTCAACCTCCTTAAAACTAACTTTAATATGGTTGAATTCTTAGATTTAGACTTGCATCGCATTTTATTAACAATAATGTAGTCAGTAACATTTCTGACTAAAGCGATTGTTTTAAATTCCATGTAATTAAAATTCCGGTATGAATTAGTAATTTGCATTTATCAATTTACAGAAATGTTTGTTTTATAATTCATATATTAGTTTCACGTGGTCTTGTTCTTTTTCTGTGTAAGGGGCAAAAAAATTTGTTCATTTATCTTGGAAAGATATGTGGCAAAGGTTTTTAAATTTTTTTGAACCTATTAATATACCATAGAATTTCCTTATGACAAATAACCTTAACTGTACCATCAATAGTTGGTATTCTGATCTATTTTAAATTTTAATATGAACTTGGAAAATTTTATGTGTGTTGTAAATTTTTGTTTTTGTTCATTTGACTGCACACACTCACACACCAGGCCATATAGAAGAGATTCAATTTGACAAATTTAATCTGTGTATGATAGTCTATAAAGATTTAAAATGTGCCAAACTTGTTAATAAAGAGGTCAGTTAAATTATATATATATGTGGGAGATCTTGTCAATTCAAGGAGGGGTCAGTTTCAAAACTTTTAATATGTATCTTTATAATTTGAATTTCTAAAAATTTACTTTACTAGAGCGTTTTGAATCCCCTGTTGAAATTTGAATATTTTATTAAACGTTTTATTTTTTTAATTTTGGGAAAAACTTTGTTTTTTCTTTTAGTGTTTGCAATTTATGTTGTTTTGGTATTTTTTTCTAGTGGTCATGAGGAACCTGACTATTCAATTGTTTATCAAGATGGCATGAAGAAAAAAATTGATGAAGCAGATTTACGAAGACAAACTAAAATGGAGAAAGTGAAAAGTATAGTTTTAAGATTTAAAAAATTGCAATAACATTTTTTCTTCCAATTTTTTTTGGTTCTATATTGTATTTTTTTTTTGTATGAATTAAATATTATGTCACATTATGTGTAAAGAATATGATTTGCTATAATATAATGTTGATAATATTTTGCGTTATATGATTTCTAATTTTTATGTAATTTTATAATGCATCATTATGTCATGATCATTCTTACATTAGGTTTTGAAAAATGTTTGTTCTTTCATTGAAATAATAATTTTTAAGAAATCATAGGCATGAATTAACATTGCATCATGTTTGATAAATGTTTGGGGAAAGATTTTTAAATATGTTCTATGTTTTAAAATTTTAAGTGTCTTTATAGAAACTTAAAATAGATGGGATTATAATTTTAATGAATGAAATATTCAATATCTTTACTAAAATATGAAGTATGATAACCTAAAACAAAGTTCTCATTTTGCTTCTGATATTAAATTTAAATCAGTGTAAAATCCCCAGGGTTTTTATAGAGCACTATTTGGGTTATATAACCATGAAATTTGTGCATTTGCATTGTACTGTTTTTAAAAAATACAGACCTTAAACATTTTCATTATTTTATTTTATTATTTTTAAAAAAAAGTATAAAATTCAAAAAAATTTGAAATTTGAAATTTCCTTTAAGTATGGGGTTTTCTGATAGAGATTTTATGGGGAAAAGAAACATCGTTTTGGGTGCAATTTAAGTAAAATTTTTGAAATATCAAAAAATTTTTTATTTTAAAATGCTTTAATTATATCCTCCAATATATATATATACATATTTCATAAAAAGAAATCCCCAGGAAGGATTATCTGCTGAGATAAATGCATATATACTTATATAACCCGGCGGATTCCCCAAAAAACCTTTTTTTTCAAGTAAAAACATTGTAAAATACCTCGATAACTGATTTTTATGGGAATAATAAAATAAAAAATTTCCGAAATGGTTACATAAGAAAAAAAATACACAATATAATTAAAACAAAAGTAGAAATTACAAAAAACAAAATTTTTTAAAACGTTTTTTTTAAACATTATGATAATTTTTTTACGATAATCTCAATAAACAAAATTTTTTTTGCTACTCCATTTTTTTTGGGTTGTTTTTGGGAAAAATCTTTTTTTTAAAAGTTAACAGAAAAAAATTAAGATCATATGTTTTCCCACTTCCTTTTCTTTTAAAACCATTTATTTATTTTTTCCCTCTTTCTGGCCGGGGGGGGTTTTTCCCCCAATGTTTGGTTTTTACTCCGATCACTTTTTTTAAAGGGGTCTTTTTTTCTCCCACCAATTTGTTTGCCCTTTAAAAAACCTTATTTCCCCGACTTGTGCCTTTTTATAGTTTTTAACGAAGTTTTTAATTTACCCCCTTTTCCTGATGAAAACTTTAAAAGGGGAAAAATATTATTCAAGAAAATTGGAAATGGCGCACTAAAAAATTTTTCCTTTAGGAACCAATTGTTTTTGAATGTAAAGGAAAAAAAATGTTTATGGTTGAATTTCAGCGAGTCTAAAAAACCCCATCTATTTTTTTTTTTAAAAAAACAAAAAGGGCATTTCTTTCAAACTTTATTTTGGCTTTTGTTAGAATGTTTTTTTCCCCGATAACCGGGGCTTTAGCCAAAAAATTTGAAACTTTTTAACACATAACCGGATTATATACGGGTGTACTTGTCCTTTTTAGGGTTCAACTAATTTATGTAAAATTAATAGGATATCATTTTGGATATATTATATACCCAATTTAAATCTTGGGGTGTTTTAGTATAGAAATTAGGGGGGATGGGGTTTTTGTTTTTTTATGAGCATAAGATTGCATACTTATATTTTAACTTGTTTATAAACTTTATTTTTTTGTATGTAGGTAAATTTCATTACTGATGTTGATCATATTTTTCTTAAAATCAAAATGTATTAAATTTATTTAAAATTCTGAAGAGGTACATTCACTGTTGAATCCACACATTTAAAAATTCAATAGAAATGTAAATTAATATTTTTATATTATTTTGTTATTATGTAAATAAACTTTATTTTTTTGATTTATTAAGGGGAAAGGGGGATTTGATGAATTGATATTCAACCACACACAATGGATATATGATTTACTTTTCTGGAGTGCCTATCATGTAGAGATCAACTAAACAAAAAGAGCTGTACCCTTAAGATTAATTGAGCTCAAGTATTCATTAAAAAGATTTATTAATTAAAAACTTTAAAGAGTTATTGTTCTAGGATATTTTTAACAAAATTGAAATCATTTCAGGTTATTCGATCCATGCAGAATTGTAATAATCAATATGTAATGTATTTCAGGAAGAATAATATTCAAAATTTAAAAACAAAGCATATAAGTATTGAGTATCAATTTATTAGGCAACCACTTGAAAAAAAAAATTTATTCTTAATTTTTTTTTTCTTGAAAATTGAGTTAAGCTGATCTTTTGTTGAACAGGTAAAATTTTAAATTCTTTAATCAAAATATTTATTTTATTATTGATGAACTAAAAATTTAAATTGGCATGTTGGGGCCAAATGTCCAAGGTTCATCTGTTTTATATAAATGTATTAGTTTATATATACATGTTCATACCAGGTGCCAAATATGATTTTTTAGTACATAAACAAATACAATTAAACTTGCTGTTTTTTTTAAATTTGTGTATTTTAATATGCATAAAATAACATACTTAGATTTTAAGATATTTATAAATTTTACTTTAATGTTAAAACATGTAATTTTCTCATGGTTTTGTCACCTTGTGATAGAATGTGCAAATAATTATTAGTTAGCCAATGATTGACTAACTGGAGCTCTAATATATTACATTTGAGCACCCTAATGGTGTATAAAAACAGAACTTCCAGTATTAACCCTCCAAGCGGTCTGGACGTAAAATTCCGCCATTCCAGAGATGCTTTTTCTGCCTTCAAGCAAGATTTCCAAAAGCGGCCGAGCCGCATTCTTAAAAATACGGCTCAACTGCTTTTAAGAACCCCACCTGAAAGCAAAAAAATATGTGCGGTGCATTTTTGAAGCATCTCCAGAATGGCAAGACTTTAAGTGCAGACCACTTAGAGGGTTAAGGCATTAAATTTGTGACCACGGTAGCCTAATGGTCAAGGTCACAGACTTGTGGCTGACCTGTCATGAGTTTGTGCTTTGTGCCTATGAAGACCTGCCGTGTAGAGGAGGCCATTAATATTAAATGTGTTGCAGCTCAAACATCCTCCCGTCAGTGTGGTGTGGAAATTAGAAAAGGGGGATGCCAGCTCTGGTGTCATCCTCGTAATTTGACCCTGGTTCAAAATTACGAGGTCCATCTTCATTAGCCTTCATGCAGCTTTGTAGTGTGATGATTATTTAGCTCTCACTACATGCAAATGTAGCTCAAATGTGGAGTGTACTGCCTTACAGAGGGATTTGTAAGAAGATGTCACCATTTGAGAGTGGACATGCAGTTAGGCTAAAAGAAGCAGGGTCATCAATTCGCAGGATTATCTGACATATAAATCAGAGGAATGATACCATTCAATGATGTAGGCAGGGATGGGCGAATCATAGCAAATAGTGTCAAGAAGGTAGCATGGTCACCTGAGAGCAACATCACAACACTGATAGAGCAATAGTTCTGATTGGTGCTCACAACCTTTGATATGTCCTTTTTAATAAGATAATATATAATTGGAACACCAGTGACTGCAATGGTCATCACTAGGCAACTCAGCAGACGGAGGTTGAGGTAATAGTTGATGGCACCTTGCCATTACACACCATTAGGTGCACGTGCAATGATACTAGCTGCTTTTGAACTGAAATCTCATGGACTGTAGTAAAATTCCTCTGGAGATGTTTCACATCAAATTGGGCTCCAATGACAGCAAAGATGTGTTTGTAGATGGTCAAGACTAGTGAGTTATTCACCTGACTGTCATTCACCATACAATTTGACTACCAGAAGTTATGGTATGGAATGCCCTTTCATTTGATAACTATAGGCTCATTAATTGTCATCAGTGAAACTCTTACAGCTCAGCGGTATATTAACAAGATTTTTTTGTCTTCAATATTGTGCTTCTTTTTGTGGACCTCGAGGCTTATATTTTAATAGAATAATGCCTGGCCACATGTAGCTTAATTTTTCTGCTGCTTGACTATGCTTCTCCAGCAAATCCCTGGCTTGTGAAACAACCAAATATCTCCTGAGTAAAGCAGGTTTGGGCTTTGATAATCAAACTTGCCAATTTTAATATGTAAATGAAGAAATCCTGCTGGAGGATATCCAACCCTAGCTGTATAACAGCTTATATATTAGGGCTAAAGGTGAGCCAATGTATTATTGATTTATGTTGTTCTTGTAGCTGAAGCATTCAATTTGTATAATATACTGTTAGTCTTTTATTTTCAATATATGTATATCATATCTGTCGATTTTCATTTCATTCGAATAGCCCCTTCTACGGGCATTGCTATTTATATTATAGAATGTATGCATGTGTATAGAAATCCTGTAGCATAAGTCAAATTTAAAAGAATAATTTTGACAAGTTCCTAACATGCTTCAGTCTAAAAGTAACAAATTTGTATTGCCCAAAGCAGCAAAAAAAATATTAGTACATTATTATAATTTTTTTAAAAAAATGTTCTATTTAAAAATTACACAAATTTATTAAAACTTTAAAATATAGTAAGATATTTGCAAATATATATATATATATTCTATTTTTTTACTGGTGATATTTTTATTGGTTATATTAGAGTACAAAGGGGTAACATCTTGATCAAGTTTTCTGAGGTGACTATTTGACTGCTCAGGTTGAGCAGCTATGAATATATATTGAATTATATATTTTTAGCAATAGGTAGAATGCTGCTAGAAACATTGTTATTCATTATTTATCAATTAATAGTGTCTAGGTAGAATAATGGTTTTTAAATTTTAGTAATGCAAAAGTAGAATAATAATATTTAAAATAGCAGGTTATTTGTTGATATACCTCGATATACCTGTGCATCCCTTTTACTTTATTGTTGAGTATTTTTAACCTTTCTATGTATGGATTGAATTCAATTCTTTTTTAAATTGAATCTTTCAATATCTTTTGCAGATTTCAATTCTGCTTAAACTATATCGTATTCCTCAAAAATATACCTTTAATATGTATAGCTTTCCAAATTATAGATATTATGTATATACCTAAGGGGAAAATGACATTTTACCTGTCTTAGTTAAATCTACCCATATTATTAACATGCAAAGAAATGTGTGTAAAACTGACGTAGTATTTTTAATAGACCACTTTAATCAATCGTTGATAGATAGCAATGGAGATCGGGAATGCAGAAAAATGTCATTATTAGGTGCTGTTTGCTGTTGCTGTTCTCTTTCATTGACCTGCTACTGGTGATAAGTGTTATGTGACTGATCATTGCTGCAGAAAGTTACCTTGGTTGCATAATGCAATTAAACATTGATTACTTCTTTAAACCAAACCAAGGATAGCGTTCATAGTTACCATACTGGACGTGTTTTGCCGTTTTTCAGTGCTATATAATATGTTGAGTTATAAATGTGGCCCTACTAAAGAGATCAGAAAGCTTTTACAACAGCTCAGTCGATGAAATATTTGGGAATTGAATGGAACTGAAAAGTCAGATAATTTATCTGATTCAGAAATTTATTAACTATCAGGCAAATATTTTGCAATCAGAATGATCTTTGTGTTATGTGCCTAAAAATAAAAATGTTTCTTGCATCATGATGGAAAAGTATTATAAGAAAAGGAAAAGAAGCCAGATATAGTTTTATTCCTTATTAAACTAAAAGATGGGGTATATATGATGGGTAATCTAGCTGTCACTAATGTATGCAAAAGAGGAACATGAAGATAACTGGATTATAATATGATTTGATCTAGTTACAATGAATTTTGTTGTTTTTCTGCTTGTCAATCTATTGTACACATTAAACTCAAACCTTTCAGAAGGACTTTTTCTGAAGGAACTCGTAAATTAACTTACAGAGAATTGTGAAATATTGGGGGTAGACGGTTTAACCAAGCTAGAAATTACTAGCTGATATAGGAGAAATTTCACATGTGGGAACACCTAAAATGAGAAAGGTGTACTAACAGAAGAATTCGTTCAAGATATACTTTATATCAGACATTTCTATACAAAGAGAATGTATTGTAAATCTTGTTTATTATAGATAACATCAATAATAATGTAATTATAACATATAAATAAGAATTATGTGTGTTCAACCAAAAATTAATGAATTATTTCATTTGTTTTAATATTTAGAAATCTTATTTGGATTCAATATACTAATCAAAGGAGACTTTAAATAAAAATTAGAAAAAAGGGAAGAGGTTTCAAAAATGAACTAAAATACAGTCGGACCTCTATTTAACGAAGTCGCTAAATCCCGAACAAAAGTTCGTTATATGGAAAATTTGTTGTATAGAGGTTCATCTTTTTCAATATACTTTATAAGTCACATAAAACAAAATTTAAATTCATAAACACTAAATATTTAAAATACTTATTATTCACACCTTGTAAATTAATATCTTTATTTTACATATCTTACCCATCAAAAGAAGAAAGAAAAACTGCAAGGAAAACAAGAAAAAGGAATGTCTAGGAATATACTGTATTTTCAACATTAAGAAAATAATTTTCTTTTAAAAGGAATTGATTTTAAGGACATTTTCTATTTTAAACTTTATAAGTAATTTTATACATACATTATTTTATAACTAGAAATTCTAAGGATACATTACCACAAGCGTCCTTAAATTTAATTACTCATAAAATTTGTTAATTTTGTTTAAAAAATTGCTTTGTTTCATTATATACTTCACATCTTTGCAATGCACCAAAAATCCCTTCATGCGTATTTTTCTGTGTCTTTTCTTAAATTTTTCTAGCCATCCATTGTTACCTAGAAATCAGTTGTTTTCAATGCCTTTTAGCAAATTAAAGAGCTTTTTCTATTACGAAAGGTCCAGAGATCAGAATTTTTTTAAATCGCATTGTAATAATTTTGTAACTTATCTCAATTTTTATTTTAAGTTGATTAGCTTTTTGGAGGAATACCAAATTTTAAAGCAATGTCCTTGTTACTTTAAAAGTAAGGAGAGAAAAAATTGAATCGCAACAAAAAAGTTCGTCTTATAGAAAATGCACTTCGCTATTGGGAGGCTATTTTACAAAGAAAATTGTGAAATGTTCTTGGTTCTAGGAAAAAATTCGCTGTATAGAAATATATCGCTATATATCAGCCCGCACTGGTGAAGCAACATTTTTCAACAGAGTTAGGAAGGTTGAATATTGGTAAACTTTTGATACTAAATTTCATTTACATTAAAATAATTTTTTTCAGTTATTACAGAATATATATAATAACAACAGTAAAGTTATGCGTGGAAGGCACTATTCTAATTGATAAGCATAAGCATTGAAATATAATATCTACCAGATTTTTTTTATAATTGTATATATTCTGATGTATGTGGTAGCTTTATTAAAGTTCTGTAAATCTTGGATTTTTTTCAAAAGTGTAAAATGTTGGACAGATTTTTGAAGAGGCCAAATTGTAGGAGCCCGTGTAGCTGGAGCAAGTATGACTGAAATATCCCAACTTTTAGGCATTTCTAGAGGTATGGAGTCTGAAGTCATGACACTTTACACACAGTGTGTTAAGACAAGCTCAGCAAAATAAAACAGTGGATGGAAAGAGATGCTCAGTGAAAGAGATTGATGGGTATTGAAGTGGATTGTAATGTCTAAGAGAGCAAACAGCTGCAGCAAAAGCTCAATTAGCATCTGGATTCTCCAGTTTCAATAATGACAGTTAGAAAACACCTTCATAAACAGAACAGTTACGGCAGAGCAGCAATTCCCAAGCCACTTGATGGTGACATCACCTTGTGACATTAAAGTCACAAGGTGTGACTATGATGGTATCACACTTACAAAACCTGTTTTATTGATAAGTAGAAGAGAGTTATATATTCTGATGAATCATCTTTCACACTTTTCCCTAGAACAGAACAGGTGCACATTTGGAGGACACCTGCATATAATCATGTTTTCTTCTTCCACTTGTCAGCATAGAGTTGGATCTGTCATGAAATGGGCAGCTGTGTCATGGTTTTCTACTGGTCAAATTGTAGCCCTGAAAAGAAGGATCACTGACGAGAAGTATAGTTGAGAAATTTTAGCTGACCAGGTCCATCCTATGATGCAAATTTTGTTTCCTGCAAGAAAGGAAGTTTTCCAGGGTGATAATGTATTTATCCATGCAGCGGGACTTGTCCTATGTTTTGATAAGCACAAGGATTAAGTTAATGTACCTTGGCTCGTACTGTCACCTGAACTCGATATAATTTAACCGTTATAGTCTATTTTAGAGCATTTAACACACAATGGATATTCTCCACTGGTATATCTCCCAGAACTTTCACATTATCACCATGAAGAATGGTACAATATTCCTCTAAATACTATTCAGAACTTGTATGAATCAATTTATAGGCGAATCCAAGCTGTATCATGTTCCAAAGGTTGTCCTACACCACACTAATTAAGGATTCTTTATAATCTAAGCTGTTTCCATTATTTTAATAGCTACCTGTATATAAAAGAAAAACAACCATTTGTATGATAAAACATTTTATTTAAAGCTAATTCTTTTTTGGGTCCCCAATAAAGTTTTTATATTATTATATATATTTTTTTTCCATTTTTTTTTTTTTATTATTACATTTTATATTCTTAATCACTCAAAATTCTTCATTATTGCCATAGTGGAAATTTTTATTTCTAATAAATAGCCTTCTTATTTTTATCTATTTATTGTATTTATAATAAATGCTCTGACATTATAGAATTGATTGATTATTGGGTTATTATGTCCATATTGAATAAAGATAAAGGAAAAAGAATGTATAAAGTAATATTAATAATATTTTTAGAATATTTTTTTGTGTTATGTTAATGTTCAAGGCATCATTATAATATAATTTATTTATTAAATTAAATTTTTGTGCCTTTTTTTTTTTGAAGTGAAACTTTGAATTTCATTTCAGTGTTTCAAAATAATATTACTTAGCTGTTGCAAATGTAAATTTTCTTAGATTACTTCTGTTGTGCTTACTTATAATGTATAGATATCTGACCCAGAGCAATTAATTCTTACTCATCTTCCTTAAAAAAAATTTTGTTGCTAATTGTAATGTAAAAATCAAATTGTGAATTGTATTTTTATTTTATTTATGAATTAATAGTGCTAAGAGTATGTGTAGTAAATATTACAATTAATTTTATTTCACCAGCATCACTTTTAAATGTTGCTGAATGTATTTGAATATTCATAGGGGCACTCTTAATTGCAAGTCCCATTTACTTTAATCAACTTTCTTGTTTCAATAAATGTACTGCGCAACAGATATAACAAATTTATCTTGTAATGTATTTTTGTAATAGGTATGGAAAATAGATGAGATTGAAACTATTATATATCTTATTGGTTATCCATCCAAATATGTTGGGTAAGTATATTAGTAAATTTTTTCAATTATTTTTTATTTTGAGTGAAATGTATTTTAAAAAGAACTGTGTTTATTACAAATTCTGGGATTAAGAGAGTTCTTTAGCAACTTCATTCTCATTATTCTGGTATTGAGCTTTGTTTTCAGTATAACGAAATTTTTGGCTTCAATTTCAGGTGTGATAAAAATGTTTGCCCCAATTTACACTATGTACTTTGCTTTTCTGTTTTCAGTTTGTTCTTGGGCAGAGCTCTCACAGAAAGGTCAGTGGTAGTTCTTTGATACAGTGCAAAATGGAATAAAAGTAAGTCAATTTTTGATAATTTAATATATTACTGTTAATGTTACATTTCAATTGTTATGTAAAATTTACATGCCCGAAATAAATTTTAGTAACTTCTTATTTTATTCTCATTTTTCTGAAATTAAATTTGATGTTTGCAGGAAGATGCTGTAAAAGATACGAATGTAATCACGTTTTGTAAAGCTTCTGTTCAAAGTACCGGCTTCTACCATTATACAGAAAGATTTCTTCTTGCGATGTTGTAGAAATTGATCCGTTTGATTATTTTAATTTTCCAAGAAATCGAAGTAATATTTTTTTCCTTATTTTTATATATTTAAAATATGTTATTAATGTTAATAATATCATTATTTCATTGTGAATTTTATTGGATGATTAATTATTGAAATTATAGCAGTTATAATTATGTATACAAGGAGACAAAAAACAGTAACTTTTTAACAATCCAACAAAACCAAGAGTGATAGGGGGAAAAAACACCATTTTATTCACAGAAACTGAAACCTTAAAATTTTGCCATTTAAGAAAAATTAATAGAATTTATCATTTTTAAAAATTGTGTCCTTTAGATTCCGTCCTTCGCAATACCCGAGAGGCATTCAAATCTTGTTGTTTAAAGATTTCCTCGTGACTTGCCTACATCTCATCTGGGATACTATGAATTTCATTTTGAATTCTCTGTTCGGCTCATCCAAGAATAGGACCGAGTTGGCCGTACCCCCTCTTAGGGATGATCACACAAGAAAAATCATAAATGGACACATCTGGCAATCTAGGGAGCAAAGAAACCAAACCAAACAATTCTCACTCAGCTTCCATTGAATGCCATGCAATTAGTTATGTTGCTCTGTCCTGTTGAAACCAGGCAAATCCAGTCTCTTCAAAGTTATTAATCCAATTAGGTTTTGATGGGATGGCATCATGACACCCTAAGTTGTAAAAGTGTCTGAACTCTTGCTGCACAGCTTCCAAACTATCACTGTTTTTCAAAACATTTTTATGGCTAATGTACGTTGTTGCCTGTTCCACTGATCTATGGTTGTTAAACGAATAAAGTGTTTATTTCCTTAAGATTACTGTCCCACAGTGCTGCTACCTCCTCATGGCTTCTATTACACATTAAAAAAATTCCTGTTATTCTGTGTCACCCTGTGTCATGTTTTTGAAAAAACATGACTTCTATTTTCAAGGAAGAAACATTGTCAAAACTACTGTATCAGTCCTGTACAATTATTTTTCTAGCACTTGAGAACTGTTTTTCAAAAACTCTTCTCAAGATAATTTTCCATTTTTTAAAATAAGTTTTTCAAAAAGGAATCTCTCCTTTAGGTTATAGCATTTAAAAACACTAAGCAGTCTTCTGAAAGAACTACTTGGTGAAATTTTAAAATTCATATTTTTTTCTTGATTATCCTGGACATTAATTTATTTGATATGAAGTATTTGCAAGTTTCAAAAATTTTTAGTGATACCTATCAATATTGGAAAAATTATTTGATAAGAAAATCGGTCATGAATTTCATAGGATTATCCATTCAAACATAAGTGCTATGCCACTAATTTACTATGGCTGCCAGTTCTCACTTTCAAATGTTTATAGAAACTCCTGCAAAAGTAGCTAAAAAGGTCACTAACCTCGGAAGAAATTTCTTTGAAAGTAGTAGCTAAAAAATTTTTAAAGTATAATCCATATTTTATTATATGTTTTGAAAAATATATATATATATACTAACTGTACCCTGCCACGCGTTGCTGTGGCTCAGTCTTGTTTAACCAAAAGCATATGTTTTCAGAATGTTAAACTTTTGCATTGCAGGTATGATCTTTTATATAAAAAAAAACCCTTATATATATATGCAAAACTTCCCTTAGATGATATTATTTATAATTTGTTAACCAAATGCTTTAAGTTATTAGGGCTTATTTTTGTGAACATAAATTTATTTACATCGTCTTTAAAGTGGAGACCTCAATATTAAAGATAAATTTTTAATGGCTCTACTCTGGATTCCTTGAGAGCAATGGATTGTTTTACAATGCTTATGGATATTTTAATGGAAATCAGAGGTTTGTTCACAAATGCATTTATCTAAACAATGTCATGGAAAAATGAATTGTATTTCCTGATGTTATATAGGAAATGTTTTGATTCTGCGGAGAGTATATCTAGCAAGCAAACTTTTAATGGCTCTGTGGTTCTCCAAATTAGAGCAGTTTAATTTTTTCAGTGGTACAAAACATTCCTTTTGTTTCTCCCTTAAATTCCAGAGCATTACCATAAGGATACACTTCCATCATTGTGTAGATGAGCATGCTGCCTGAGCGTGAATCTTCCACTGGATTGTACGGAATGCAAGCTGACTGTTGTGTGTGATTGCTCACCATAAAGTCATGTTTGGCCTTGAATGTGCTGTTTCTGGTTAACATCTTTCTGATGTTGTAAAACACTAATGATGTGCTGCATGGTGTGCATCCTCATGTCTGGCTGCATGTTGCTCTGCTCAAGCCCTCAGCATGTGTTTGTGCCATTCTTTGTCTGTTTTTCGTTTGCTGATATCCATTCTTTCTCAGTTTCATATTACGAATTGCACTTGTTGCAGTACTTTTGCCTTGCAAGTATGGCGACCTAAGTTTGATTTCCTGCAAGTCATTACAAGCTTTTATGATGAAGCTAATTGACTGCACATAAAAAGAAAAAAATTTAAATAAAGCATATAAAATTTCTTAAAACCCAAAACTCTACTTAAAGAGAAAAAAGAAAATTACAAAACAAAAACATAAAATTTCAAAACATTAAAAAAAGAAAAATCAGGAACAAAAGGAAGGGAAATAAAATGCTAATGAAATGGCTGCAACTTCAAACATGCATCAATTGACACAGCTGAAATCAAGCAATGAGAGGCTGAAGATATTTTCTATCAAATATACCCGGAAAAGATTCCAATATAAACTTGGATTTTTGCGCTTGAAATCTCTGACAAAGTGTTGATAATGATGGAGTATTTTTTTGTAATTTTACAATTCGATTAGCATTTAGCAATTGTTATCAACAAGTTAGGGGCATATCTTTAAAACAGGTGGCTTATATCTGGGCACAGACTGTTTTTTCACATGGACAATTGACATTATCTGTGTACTTAAATATTAGCATCACCGCCTTGCCAAATTACGCCATACCAAATCGCACCATTTCCATCAAAACTTCTTTTTTCATAAAAAATGTTAGAATCTTTGTTGTTTGAATGTGGAGTGCGATATACATGGAACCAATTCTGTTACAGTGATGCTAATACGCGAATTACTGATATTGTGTTACAGAGCATCAGTCACCAATTAGTGATAACGTGAAATTTAGGATGGTATATTAGAAAAATTGGGACATTATTTATACTTCTATGAAGATTCAGTTTAAAAAAGATGAACAACAAAATAACATATTATGGAACATGGATTATTCTTTACTAAAAAGCTTTTAGTTACAGAAATAACTAAACAAAAAACAAATAATGGGGTATTCCTGAGGGGTAGGGACTTTTTAGTAACCTCAGCAATTTTGGGAAAATTGAGTGACAAGCTTACTTCAATCCGTTGATTGTTGCTTTTCATGAAGCTTATTTTTCAGGGGTATGGAGAGACTAAATAAAGAGACATAAATATAGCTATTAGTGGTCCACTACATAGAGATCAATCCTATTAGTAAGCCGCCAAATTATAAAGTTATACAATAAGTGGTTCTTGAAGTGTTCAAAAATGGCTACTACTATAAAAGTAGGCACATTTAAAAAGTGGGCATAATTTCTGTACCTAAACAGACAATAAAAACAGCACAAAATGTCTACCCATAAGCATTGTAAAATTAACCCTTGACCTCAAGAAGGGAATTAATTTTAAATTTATTTTTCAAACTTGGCACCTCCCTTATAAAGACAATGCAAATAATTTTAGATTCATAACATGACAAAAAAAACTATAATAACTTAGGAGTATTCTGTTAACAAATTACAAATGAAATATGTTTAGAAAAGTTTTGTTAATGTATATTTCCACATTTTTTTATAAAAAAAATCATACCTCAAGTGCAAGCAGTTAAAGGTATCAGAAATGTGTGCTTTCTCTCTTCTTTCTTTTTAACCAGACTTAGCCACAGGAAAACATGGTTGGGTACAGCTAGCTATAACAAACTTAAATGATAAAAAGCTATCAAAACCAATTATTAACAACAAATTATCAATATTTTGATGAAATCACCAAAAAAGTTGCAAACAAGGTACTTGGGTACTGTTGCAACTATATCGAAAAACCCGATTTTGTTCAGATGTACCACGTTGAATTGGCAATTAAGTGCTAATATTTGCCAATATAGTTCCGCAATAATACATAAATATCAAAAACTAAACACAAAATATACATCAGAAAATCTTAATTTTTCCCATTTGTATTTCACAATAACACTAATAAAATTTTAAATCACACAAAATAGATATTTTTGTGAGTCTATAATGT
Organism: Trichonephila inaurata madagascariensis; assembly: GCA_019973955.1. Classification (NCBI taxonomy): domain Eukaryota; kingdom Metazoa; phylum Arthropoda; class Arachnida; order Araneae; family Nephilidae; genus Trichonephila; species Trichonephila inaurata. Next base: position 56,253 of record BMAV01021019.1, on the reverse strand, counting down.
TATTACCCCAACTATTAGAAACTTCAATAACTATTTAGTGAAAATTCACTACCAAGTGCAAAAAGTATTATTATTCTTTGCTGAAACAGGCATAGAATGGTTTTCCCTTATTGAATGCATATTGCAGTATTTGGCAATGTCTTTTGATTTTAGAAGTAAATGGCGGCGAAAAAACAAAAACTATATATTAATTTAGAAGTTAGATTCATTCGAGAAAGAAAAATGGGGTGGAAGATTTTAATGCGATTAAGCTACTGGATTTATTGGAGATTTTTGAAATCCGTAAACACATCCATAGTGTACAGAATTAAAATTTGTATTTTGTATATAAAAATTATCGAAAGTAAATATCCTTAGCTTAAAAATAAATTGAAAAATGATATACAATATTAACACTGAGTGACATAAAAGAGCTGAACTATCTTTATCAGCCTTGAAAGTATAATTTGAAAAATAATTACAATCTTCGACCACCTGCTTCCTCAACATGTATTTGAGCCCTCTGTCTGCTTTACCTCATTCACTAATGCCTACTCTAATTTGATGAACAACTGCCCCTCTCACTGTGTTTGCTTGGCCAGTATGGTGACCTAAGTTCCGAGTTTCTGCAATACAATTTTATGTACTAAAGTCGATTGACTGCAGTTAAAATGAAGGTTAAACAAAAACATTTGAAATTATAAAACAGCTCTGAGTGGGCCTTGTATCCGAATTCCTTTGGGGCTCTTTATCAGATATGAGCACCATGTAAGTGGAACTGTAATAACATTTGTTGGGGTCCCTGCATAATTGATACAGCATTACCTCTACGTACCTGACAAAAGCAAACCATAATAACTTCAAGTATTTTTTTAACAAATTACTATTGGTATCTGTTTAAGAAAGTTATAATCTTATATAGCAATCAAAAACAAAATAAAGTGCAATACTTTGTGATGACTCAAAATCAGAAAATCTTAGTTTAATCATTTGTATTTTCAATAGTAACATCAAATGAAACCTATTGGCGACATTGTATAAAACGAAGCTCATGATTGACAATTCCGCGCGTACAACATCAAAGAAAATGGAATGGCCAACTTTGCGAGTTCTCATGAAAGTTAGCGATAATACGTAAGAATCAAATGAAATTTAAAAAGTCATCTAAAACAGAGAAAAAACATTCTAATTAATTTCGTCAAATAAAAAATGTCTCCAAGTGGAAAATATTGTTTCCAAACATTGAATGTTATGCTCAGCGGCATTTGGCTCGTCTTTTTATTTCAAATAATGGATTAGCGGAAACTATTTGGTAGAAAAAGCCAGTAGCGATACAGAAGTCAATTATGTAAAATTTCATTTAAGCAATAAAGAAATAAATTTAGCTTAAAATTACATAAAAAAAACATGATCTAGATTTTAAGCAAAATCATAAACATCCCACGATAATGCTATCCGATTGTTGCCAAAACTACAAAACAAAATTTGATTTGTTGAAAGAATAATTTTTAAAAAGTGATTTATTCAAAAAATAATCCCAATTACGTATCAAAGAACAAAAATAAATAAATATGACAACCAATAAACATAACCATAGTAGAATTATACAATAATTTGGAAAAACTGTGTAAATTTTAAATTTTTAAGCATTAGGCGAATACGTGACATCGTATGCGCTTAACACAAAAATCACTTAAAATGTAATTTTAAAAAATTTAGAGTGAATTTCAAAATAAAAAGTACATAAGAACCTGACCAGAGTCAAATGCAATGTTGTGTCAATATTTCAGATAAATCCATGCAGAAATTTTTGAGTTATGCGATCATACACAAACCAACACAACATTTTTATATATATAGATAAGTAATGTCCCAATTTTTCTGCAGACCATCAAAATTTTTTCATGGACCACCAGTTTGCTACTACTGCTCTAAAATACTTACTAATCAAAATACTTTTCTCTTTTTTTCAGTTTAGTTTCTTTTACTAAGATGAGGGGTCATTAAATGTCTGTGGGAATTTATTCTTAAGCTTGTTTGATGTCCAATACAAGATCCACTTTACACTGATATTGGAGGCCGTTTTTATGAACTTCAGGCTAGAAAGCCCCATAAATTTTCTATTATATTCTGATCAAGACTATTTGCCAACCACTCAAGTAAATTTATCTTCAAATCAGAGCTTTTTGCTCTTATATAAAAGTGTTATTCTGTTGAAAAAATAATCTGTTGATGTACTTAGTTGTGCCTCGAATAACAAACTTTTCACTTGACGCAGTTATTATATTTGCCAAGTTCATTTTGTTGTTGATGAGGATAGGATTGTATTTACTTCAAAAATACTCTAAATCATTAATAGGCAACCACTTTATTGATGTTTTGAAGGGGGACATGTAGTATATAAACAAATTGTATTAAAAATAATAGAAAAATTAAATGGGCTCATCTAGATTGAAATAATTAGTTTTATAAATTAAAAGTTTTACAGATATTAGGGGGAATTGAAGATCAAGTTCTGTTTATTTCAGTTGACAAAAAATTTTTGTCGGATCAATTTAGATTGAATGATGAATAGCTTCTACTTATTCATATGCTCTTTTACTACACTTTCTGTGATCATGTGTTTGGAATTCACTGCTAGCGACAATATGTACATTCTAAATCTCACAAAATGGATGATCATAAAGCAAGAAAAGAAAATGATTGTATAATTTTTTGTATCAAAAGAGAATTATAAAATGGAGTCAATTATTTACAAATGTTTATTAATATTCTAAGACATGTTTTATAAATGAGTAGATATCAACAATCCCATTTATAAGGCAGCAATTTAGAAAGCATGGTTTACTGTCACAATGATTGATTTATAGTTTTTTTGCTTCAGATGCCACAAGATATTAGAGTAAAAAGTTGTTTTTTATAACCCTTCTGCTAATTGTTAATGCACCCAGCCATCTTCAGCATTAGCAATGTTAAAATGTACAGGTTGTATTTCTATAACCTGTAAGGAAAGATTGACTTTATAATGAATAAGATGGTTTTTATTTTTAAGGCACCTATACATTAAGGAAACCTTCTGGTATACTTTTGAATAAGTGGGTAATAGTAATTATCTTGTAGCAATGATTGTTTGAGAAAGGTTTTGCAATTTCAATTGTCCAATTGTAGTGTCATATATTGAAAAGAAAAAAAAGCAATTAATACCTACTGTAAAGGAATATGGCTAATATAGATAAAGGTGAAAATTCTTTGTTTATCTTTTGGGTAAAATATGTAATCATTTTGTTAGTTTTAATTGGATATGAACTAACAAAATCATACACACTTTGGTTTCTGGTTAATATAGTTTTTACTTATATAGCTTTGAAAAAATATGATCACACACACACATTAAATTTTGAGGAACTGGTTTTCTGTGTGAATCAGAGATTACAAATATTTTTAAAATGAGCTGAAAAGAATTAATTTGATTACCCTCTGAAAGACTGCATTTTGATTAATAGGAGAAAATGTGTCTTTATTATTAAATTTATTAAAATGTATTTTTTTTTTTTTAAAATTTATTTTTATATTTATTTAATTTCATTATTGTTTTAGTGCTGTTTATGCCAGAGGAGGTGAGAGATGAAGTTGAAGAAGCTCTTGTACCTTTGCAACCTCAAGAAATGTTAGTATTTGTAATTTTTAACCCTCTCTTTTATGCTTCATTGTATTGAAATCAGTGGTTACATATAGTAGAGGGGGATCTTAAAATTATTTCCCGAAATCTTAACCAGTAAATGGTGGTAGGTTTTATTTTCTTAATTTACTTATGTTCTTTGTGATTCATATTTTTAAGCTTATGTTGTTCATAACAATGTTTTATAATACATACAGGAATATATGGAAGTAGTTAATGAACACAAAATGTTGCACATCCAACACATAGGACAAACTGAATTTTTGATGCACAATAGTAATGGCTGCCCTCTGATAGTGTTGGTTAGAGCTGTCAATAGGTGGCAGCATCATCCAGTGAGCTCTTTACTCTTTTTTAACTGATGATATTGGGCATTTTCTTTTAGTTTTTTAAAATTATTTTCGCTGTGTCATATTTTGTTTTCATTTTATTTTGGGGCATTGTGAGCCACACAAAATCACTCTGTAATTTGCATATGGCCCATAATATGCCTGTTCAACATATGTGATATATAGGAATATATAATCACAACGTAAATAACCATCTTAATTAAGACATTTGTCAATTTTTTAGCATTTTAATAGCTGAAATATTCTTGAATTTTTATATGTATTGAAACTAATTCAAAGTAATATATCGTAAAATCCGGCGCATAATGCGCACTTTTAACACAAAAAATGAGATCGAAACTTAAGAGGTGCACATTGAAAACTGGGTATAAAAACAATAGCTTTAAAAAAAACAAAAAATATGAGCATAAAAAATAATTTTAGTTCTTTGTGTATCAAAATACTGTTTATTTAAAATAAGTAACTTGCCTTATAGAGCTGTAGTTCTAGAAGAAAACTATTTTGTCAAAAGTCTGGGATAATACCTAGAATAAATGACTTCAAAACTAAGAGCAATGCATACTAATATTTCAGACTTCTTCGTAAAAAAAGGGGAGCTGTTATATGCGGAATGTTACGGTACTTACATTTTAGTAACAATTTAAAGCTCTTTAAATTAAGCCAAAATTTAAAACCAGTGCATCTCTTAGATTCATTAGTAACATCAAGCACATGATTTTGCTTTTTAATTCCATCTTTTGGCCAATTATGCTGTATGCTTCCATTTGGGGAGGGGTGCTGCAGCTGTGTTCTACTTAAAGTTATCTATGTTAATTTTTTTGTAAATGCCCCTTGGTTTTTGTTCGCAATTAAATCTCTTATTGCAATCTTAAAATTCAGCCAACTTTTCCTTTTATTAAAAAAAAAAGATCTCTAATAGTTTTTGATAAAATTCGGAGAGTACCCAATGAGTTAATTGAAAAACTACACCTGCTAATAACTTGAGGGTTATTTTTACTCAAGAGATAAACTCTTCTTAACTATCAGTTTATAAATTTTCTCGGAGTCAAAAGACTCGGGGTCAACTTTTTAATTGTTGAGAAATTTCCTAAATTAATTTTTGATTTTTAATCCCTTATTTTCTGTCTTAAATTAATTTTTCAAAGTCTTAGTATTCTGTTCTGCCACAAAACGGAGACCTGTTTTTTGCACCAACATTAAATTTTCTTCTTTGCAGTTATCCTTTTGGACACTTTTTATCAGGTATTTTCCTCCTGAATTATGTCTGATTTTGTTTTCTGCCCTACCTTCATGAATTATTGCCATTTTTAGTCAAAATTTTTCTTGATTCTTTTTTCCAAGCTTCTTTCCTCACCATGTTCCATCTTGTTATCAGACCCTTCTGGATTTTGCACCCTGCCTTATATTTTTACCTTTATTCCACCATAGCATTTGAGGAAATAGTTTCAAAATTTTATTTTAAAATTTTGATTGTTTTTCAAAGCATTTTTATTTTGGATTTTTAATTTCTGTTTCAAATCCATCCTCTCTGGCTGCTTAACCAATTCCAGAGTGTGCCATTCAATCTTCCATGCCCACTAATGTCTGAGTAGAATTTTCTCTATTTAACTATTAAAAAGTGGTTTCCCTCCATCTAAAACATACAGCTTACCAATTGTCACAGGTTAACAAGCAATGTAGTTTGTCCATTTAATTTTTCTTTTACTTTTATTTCTTTCAAAATTTATTCAACTCCAGTTCAAGTAATTTTAAGAGTTTGATGAGGTTGCACATCCCTGTTTTGGGATTGGAACTCTATAATTTACACACCATTTGCCATTACTGGAACATCATTATGGTATAAGTAATTATTGGTTTGTTTTCTCTTATAAATTCTGTTTTTAAGAGTTTTAAAGTATTTTATTACAAAAAGAGTAAAGTAAAATTACTTTTGTGTTTTAAAAAAATTTAAGCTAGTATACATATATAATGTGTATATATATTGATATAAGTAGAAGCTATAATTAATTCACTCTGATTTACTGTGATAATTTCTTGTTTTTCATTTTGAGTTAAAAAGTAAAATATCGCTGAATTGAATGAAAAATATTGTTGAATTGAAAAGTAGATATATATAATATTCGAATTTCCAGCTAATAGCTGTAAAAAGTGTATAATTATTATAGCAAAAATATATAAGTAATTTTAATCCATTTAATAAACTTGAATTCAAAGGAAAAGGGATTTATGTAATTAGTAAATATAATAAATAATATTACAAGCTTGTATTGTTATGTATCATCATATTAATAATTACATGATTTATTTTTGTAATAAATGAAAAGTAAATTTTTCACAATATACTATGGACCAGCCAAATACTCAGAAAACTGCAATTATTGAGCTTCTTTATTATCATTTATTTTAAGCGAAATTTTCTTTGTTCTAATTAAAAATGTGCAAATTTTTGCCACTGTTATTGCTTCATTAATGTACATTACTTCATTTAAAGTCCAAATTTTTCTTATGATTAATCTTTAAAAATAAAATTAAATTCTAAAATAATATAAAACAATATTGTTTAAATGCATTAATTAAAAAAAAATATTTAAGTAAATGATTTTAGGGAGAAGAATCGATTGAAAACTGCATCAGAATAACATTAAGTTATGTTTGAAATCAATTTTGAAGTGTTATTTGCTTGATATTTTACATGCTTTTATTGTTGATTTTGTGCAAAAACTTGATGCCTATTTTCTTTTATGCAGGAATGAATTCGAAAAAGATGAACTAGATGAAGATAATGAAAAAATCATGAGCTGTATTTTAGATGGATGCTGTGATGTAATTTTTATTTTTTATTTTTAATTTAATTTTTAAATGCTTGTATTTTTCTCAAATGCTTGGTTGTATTCAAAAGATTTTCTCTCCTAAATATCTAGTTATTAATTAAAATGATGAAATGATGATGCTGGAATTGTGGGATGAGTGGTGATAAGTTCTAATGCTAATAGTATTTCTAATGAATTAGAAAGTGATAGTTATAGTGACTCTAATACGGAAATGTCAATCATAAAAATTGGATCCTTTGTATCTTCTGAGAATTTCAGTAGTGCCTGGATGGATGTATTTGTCATTACGACACTTTAATATATGCAACTTTTTGAGTTTATATGAGCATTGAATAATACTGACAGTGTTATCAAAAAATATTTCTTTGTCTATTTCTTTTATGATCTTATAAAATATATTGGTAAAGAAACACAAATAATTTTACACACAGAATCATCCCAGACACTCATCTTTTTCAAAATTGTTGAGGCTTACAGACTTGAAAAACTGGATCAAATTAGTCTTTTGTTTTTAATGTGACTATTTTGATGGAAACTAGTGAAAAACCTAATTTTAAAATGTTTTAACTCGGATAAGATGCTCACAACTTCATTTTTCAATTATTTTACAAAATATCTTTCTCAACATCTCAAAATTCTTATATTTTATTTCTAATAGCAATGCAAAATTTTTAAAAATTGCAATTTTTCATCTAAATTTTGAAAAATAAATTTCAAATTATCTATATGCTGAGGAAATATTTATATACTTGTATGGATCAATGGTATTTAAAGTTTTGGGCAATGCAACACTTCTTAGGACATTTCTTATTTTAAAAAATGGTATTTTTCCTTTAAATGTTTTTTTGTATTAATTTATATATTTTTAAAATTTAGTCACTTACCTTGCAAACTCCTATGTAATTTTTTGTCACCCTTCATGAGGTCATCATATTGGAAAATCACTTTTTGTTAGGAAAGGAGAACTAGGATTTAAATATGTGCCTTACAAAACATCTCATTATAGAATCAAAATTTATGTCATGCAAATCAAGTTCTTATGTGTGGAATTTTTTAATTTACATTGGAAGAAAGAGTATAATGAGTAGTGATTTAGGTTTATATGGAGATACAGAGATTAAGTGGTAAGAATACTCATGTGTTGGTTATCTAAGAATAACACAGCTTTGTATGTTGACGGGTTTTTTTTAATTCCCCATCTCTTGTAGCATACTTAGAATATTTATAAGGATAAATCTTTGTGGAACCGTTATAAAAAACAGAAAAAAAATTTGTTAAAGGAAAGTTAGATGCCATGTATATAGTAAAAAATATGTATATGATTCTATTCGAGGAGGGGGGTATTTGTATTGGTAATAATACATGCACCAGATTTAGCTAAATATGGGAGAAAAGAAACATTTGAAGCCTACTTGTGTTTTTGACTTTAATAAGTACATGGAGACATTAATTTAGGTAACATAATTATAATTTAGAATCCCAAAAATCTGCAAAATGATTTAAAAAAATGTTGCCGGACTGTGCTTTGCCATCTCATGATTGTCAGTGTTCTTTATGATACAAAAGAAAAAAAAAAAAGATTAAAGGCCTTGTATTAAAAATGAATTTTGGAACAAATATTTGAAAACTATAAACATATTATAAATCAGGAATCCATGATGATTTCACCATAAGACATACTATCATCAGCTTTGAGGTTTTTGGAGACACTTTTCTATTATAAATAAAAGTAGAAGAAAGTGCAAGATATGTATAGTTTGCTCACAGATAGTCATAAAAATCTTAAAAACAGCAACAAATATTTTATTTGTAAGATATTCAACATACGGTTTAAGTATATCCATGTTTCAAAGAATATCACATGGTCTGCTTATTAAAATATTGCTTCCTTTTCATCATTTTCATGCTAGTTTCTTTTATAAAAGAGATTTTTAGTAAACTGTTAAATTTTTATTTGTATTGTGCAAAAAAACTGGGATTATTTGAATATTTTATATATATTTATTTATTTGAGAGTAGGAAAACAATTTTTTATTTTATAGCATTTTTGAGGAAACTCTAAAATAAAGTGTAAAATTAAATTGATAACTACCAAAATTTTCCTCTCATAATGTACCAAAAAAAGAAACAATTAGATTATAAATTTACTTTATGCCACTCTTTTCTAAAGTTTGCCTAGCAGCACAAATTGCCTGTCCTTGCAAGCCAGTGCATCCTGTAAGCACACCTTCCTCAATGATTGAAACATTCATCACAAAAATGGAAATGGATATTGCAAAAATTAAAATAAAATATGTTGGTGTGTTGTAGAAGGGAAAGTTTCATAATATGGTACTTAAAATAAAATTTCGTCAATATTTTTTATGCATGCTAAATGCTTAGAAAAATAGTAATTTCAAAAAAAAAAATTCTCACTTTAATCAAATCAATTATGCTTTATAATTCATTTTAATAAAAGACAATATTATGTCTTGGAATCATTTGAATACTACATGTATTGTTTTTATCAAGCAGCCATATCACAATTCTCTAAATCAGTCATGTAATAATTAATAATTAGATATTTCACTTATAAAAAAAACCAAACTCTGATTTTTTTGGATTAGTTTTTGATTAGAAACCATTTCTTCTGGGAAATATGGAAGCATTAAATTCTCCTAAGCATAACATCAGAATATGCATTTAAAATGAAACAATTTTACTTGTGCATAAGCAGTTTGTTTTCCTTATATTATATATACAAGGGTGAGTAGGAAAATAAGTTTCCCCTGTTGACTGTGGTCAGAGTTGAGTATGAAAATCAAAGCATAGAATGAGACATTAAAGATAAGACATAACTCTCTCTTTTCCACATAAATAGCATGTAAAATTGGACATGTTTTTCCATTGAAGGAAAAAACCCTGCAGGAAAAACCCAGGGTTTTTGAATCAGAAAAGCGTTTACTTTTATTTTTTTTTTTGGGAGGTTGGAACCATCAATGCTAGGGCTGTCTGTGACAACCTTTTAAAAAATTAAAAAGAAGGGGAAAAAAGCGGCCGGGGTTTTCCCCAAATTTTGGCGTTTCTGTTGTTGGATGATTTGAGACCCCCTTTCTTGAAAAGGAAAAAGCAAAACCATATTAAAATCTTTGGTTGGGAAGGTCACCTCCGTTTAATTTTTGACCCTCGCACTAAGTTATTTTTCATCTGTTTCTGGTTTTTGAAGAAGAATCTCCAAATTGTGCTTTAAAAAGCAATGCTGTAGTCAAACAAACCTTTTAAAAAAGTTGAAACCCCGATTTTTTCTAGGGGGGCTCTTTAAATCCCTAATCATTTGGTATGACAAATGTCTCAATGTACTTGATACTTATGTGGAAAAAAAATTTTTGTCTTATCTTTAAATTTTAATTCATGTTTTTTTTTTTTAATACACAACTCTGACCCCAGTTGAAAAAAACTTTTTTTTCCGATTTCACCCTTGTATTTTGAATATTGTTGAATTTTTTTATGGTTTTATTTTATGTGTTAATTTTTAAAGAAGTTGGGTTTTAAATTTAAAATTTTGCATTAGCACTTAATACAAGTTCCCCATTGTTTGGGGTACCCTAGAAGCTGATATGAAGAAATACCAGTACTTGTAGTAGTATATGAGAATCTGTGGGATGCATTGGAAAAGATATTTTAGTCTACCATCTTTGTCCACCCATAATACTTTGTACATGAGTTTCTAATTCGTTCTTAGACAGTTGAAAAAGTCTTTTATGTTTGAATTATAAAGTTAAAAGTTCCCAAAACTTATTACTATTTAGCAAATGGCAAAATATTTGATTCAAAATTAAAAGCTTCGTGTCATTACTTACAGTTTTTGGAAAAAATAGGACAATTTTCCCAGAAATTCATTTAAAAAATTAAAATTTAAAAGCATCCCTTTTGTTTTTGAAAATGACAAAGCATTAAAAAAACCTGCTGGATCAACATTTCAAGCAAATTCTTAAAATAAATGATAAACAATATTTTAAGTTTAATAAAACAAGAAATGATAAAAAGAAAATTTCACAATTTAGATATTTTGATGTGAAAAGTACTTCTTTAGTCTTTCTTTCTAAAAGGAAACTTCTTTTGTAACTAAAATTCTTTTGTGAATTATTTTTGTGAAATCTTCTTTTGTAACTTTGTTCACTAAAAATATTTATCTAGTTTTTATTTGCAAATATAGGGGGAAAAAAACCTTTCACTGAAGTCTCATGTTTTCTTAATTTGTTATTCATTGCACAATAGCCCAGGATGGGCCAAAGTCTTCTGAACCAGACATTTTCAACTGCCTCTTCTGGCAGCTGAATTCTTCCAGTTCTTAGTTTTAGGGACCAAACAATTTTCTGCCTCTATTCATCAAAGTTCAGGTCTTCTTCTAGTATTGCATAGTCTAGCCAAAAAGACTTCTTTTAAAATATTACTATCGTTCATGGATGACATGCCCTGTCCAATTGAGATGGTTTATTTTAATGCAATGAGTAAATATTCATTTCAGTGTTGTTTTCGATACCAGATACCATTTTCTTGAATTTCTATGAAAACACTTCTCAGGACCTTGTGTCCAAACTCTCAAAATCCTTTCCTTTTTTTTGGTCAAAATCCAAGTCTCAAAAATTCAAGTCGGGACAAGACAGATTACTACAGTAATAGCTTTGTCAAAGATAAAAACTAGGTAAATGCTTTAATCCATGATAAGCTTTATTAACTGTTACAATTTGTCACTTTATTTCAGGTAGGTTTTTATTTTTAGGAAACATTAATCCCAAATAAATGTGAATTCTGTAACCATTTCAAATTTATAATCCTCAATTAAAAGATGAGTTGGGGTGCATTTCTAATATTAGTCATATATTTAGTTTAATTTTTGTTAATGATAGGTTGTCTTCATAATTGGGATATACTTTAGTTTTTCTTATCTTATTTTTACTTGTAATAAATTGTATTAAATAAGTACTAAATTATAGCAAGTTAATTTAAGAGCAAAGCCTTTCAAGATTTTTTAAAAAGTAATCAAATTAGCTATCATTCTGTAACTTTTGAATTGCGTGCTCATTTTGAATATGTTGTATTGTTGTAGAAGAAAGAATAATTTTCTGTTTAAAAAATGTTTTATATTTATCTTTATGGCAATTACATATCAGTTATATAATACTGTAGTAACCCTTTTTTTGTGATTTGGGTTTATTATTGTGTTGCCGGGGGGGGAAATTTTTTTCCTGTTTATCAAAAAGGGTTTCTAGTGAAAGACAGGAAAAGTTTTTTAACAGAGACAAGGGCTGTTCCAGTCAACTGGAAGACATGTCTTGGTTTGCTCCATTTAAAAAAGATCCGGCTATGGTATTCAATGCTTTCTATTATTGAATTCCAGACCAAAATAATTTTCTGCTTTAAGTTTATTTTCTATTAATATTTATGTGATTTACTTAATTATTTCAATCCTTATAAATAAGATGTTTTAATTTTTTTGCAAGAATGTCACAGTTTTGCAGAAGAAAAATATCTGAGTCCTTTAACCATTTGTGTTGATTCTTTATATAAAATGACCTTCTGAATCTGAATATAACCTTAATTCTTTCCCATCACCTGCTGTTTTCTTGGGACCTCCTATCCCCCTTTTTTTATCCCCCTGGATTTTAAATTTTTGGCCAAAATTTTATTTGAAAAAGGGTTATTTTAAGTTAAATATCTTCTGTTTTGGGGCCCCAAAAGATGATTTCTAAAACATGAACATTTGTAGCAAGGGAGGGGGACTCTCCCCTTGAACTTTAAAAATCAATAAAAATTATTGTTTTTTCTGTCTTGGGCAATTTTTTTACTTATCTTCTTCAAATTCCAACTTTTAGCCCCTCACAACTTTCCTTCTCACCCAAACACCCCAAATAATAAAACATACAGTAACAATTTTTTGGGTAAAAAAATTTTAAAAAGGGGAAACCCAAAAAAAAGTTTCTGAAAAAAGTGGTAAAATTGAGGGGAGGGGTGAGGATAAAATGGTGAATGATTGTGCAAAAGGGGGCCCCTATTCGTTTAAAGAAGGGTGATTTTTTAAAATTTTTTGGGGTGCTGTTAAATCCCCCCATTTTGGGGTGGTGTGGTAGTTGGAGGGGTTTCCAGCTCGGGGGAGTCCCCCTCCTTGACCATTTGTTCAAAATTCCCTGGGCCGTTTAAAAAACCCCCGTTTCGGGTAAACAATTTGCGGCGTTAATATTCAATCAATCAAGCAAGAATACTGTTACAACCAATTTTCACACAGAACAATTTTCATGGATAAAATGAAAAAACATGAAAAAAATTATTATTCATGGTTGTTTTATTACTCTGTTTTCACATAAGATAAAAATGTAAAAACTGTTTTGATATATGGTATAAATTAAAAATTTTTTAAAGTTTTAAGTATTAAAAAATATTGTGAGTTCCGATGGAATGAACTTTGTAAGTGTATTTGCTTTTCAAATACAGCTGTTATTTAATATGTAACTGTTTAGTAAGCCAGTTTGTGCAAAAAAAGAAATGTATTGAGTTCCTAACAAGTGATTTTGTATTACAAATTTAGAAAAAAGCTGTTAAATGCTGGGCTTCAAACTGGAATTGAACTGAAAACTGGGGAAAAAAACCGTTTTTTTTTTTTTAGGTCAGAACAAAAGCCAGAGCTGAACCAAAATAATATTGGCTTATTTTGGTTCCATACAACTTCAGTTATTTTATTACTGTAACCAACTTATCAATATTTTCTAAATTTTAAAGTCAAATATAACTAAAATCATTCCATTTCATTTTTCCCCAAAATTTTAATTTTTATTTTGCTAGGGGCTTTTCTTTTCCCGTTCTGCATAAACTTTTTGAAAAGGGAGATTTAATTCAGTTGAATGAACTAGAAATTTTAGATGAAATTTTTTAAAAAAAATATTAGTCTGAGTTATATACATTTTTTCTAAAAACTTAAACATTTTGATCATCCTTTGGGTGTTGGTATAGACTGTTTAGATAGGCAAACTAGAATCATGAACCTAGTTGTCTAATGCAATTTTAATATTGGATAACAATGCCAATGTTTGATGTTCTCTGCTCACCGCTGGTATTGTACATGCTGGTTAATTGTATCAATTCACATTTAAAGTACCCAAATTTAAAAAAAAAATGTCTTCTTAATTTTTGGGGAAATTTCATTTTTGTTTATGATAGAATTATATTTTTAATACAAATAAGAATGTATGTTAAATAAAACTATTCATTTGGGGCTGGGCTCTGAAAAATTTTTATTTTTGGGGGGTAAACAGGAACTTTCTGAAAATATATATATATTTTTTGAAATGGGAAAAGAAAAAAAACACAGTTCCAAAACCCTTTTTTTTAACCTTTGAGGCGAATGTCCCCATATTTGAAATCAGCATAAACAGTTCCTGGGGGTGTCCCAAAGCGCACCCACACAAATGGAACGCTTTTTAAGCTAAATTTTTTGGCAAAAGATGGCATTATATGTCCCCTGGGGTTTTGGGAAAACATGTAGATCTGGCCCCTCTTGAAATGGGGAAAAATTACTCCCTACAAATTGGTTTTGTTTCATAAACAATTAAAGGCGAATCTTTTAAAATTTAATGCTTTATGACTGTTCTTGAAATGAACTTTTAGGGTTTTTTTTTATAGTGAAGGTGAAAAAATTTTTTTACTAGGCATTTGGTTTGGGTTTGCAGTGTAGTTTTTAATAGATAATTAGATCCTTTTTGAAAAAATTTTTTTTTTATACTTTTACCCCGGGTGAAGCTTCAAAATGTTTCTGAACTTGGAATATCAGAATGATCAAAATTTTATTCTAAATTAGTACCTGAAAAGGGAGTGATAGTGACAAATAAATATATTATGATTGTTCTGTTAAAATTCCGGGAAATTTTTATGAAAATATTTCAGACATCTGAATGCCGATTACATGGGAAATTAAAGGCTTAAACTTTTCCACAAAAACTCTCCCGGGCCTTTGGGAGTAACCCCGGGGTTTGCATCCAAAGGGCCCCAAAAAAATTTAAATGTCTGGGTTTCCCAAAAAGTTTCCCATTCTTGTCTTGTGCTTCTATGTTTTCTATTTACTTTGTCCATTTGTGCGTGTTTTTCATCTCTCTTTCCTTTTACAGATTTTGTTGAGGAATTGGTGTAATATTATAATACAGTTATTATAATAAAATAATGAATAAAAACAGTTTGCTATGTTTTTAAATTGTTTTTCTGCATGGCCTAAATGATTATATTTAATTTATTTTTAGTTATATTAATAATTGGTATTATTTTTTATCTTTCTTGTAAGTGTGATTTGTGAATAGATAATACTTGGAAAGAGAAATATGTGAACTTATGATAAAATATCAGAGAACTAGTAAACTAGATAAAACATAATAAAAAACTAATTGTCATTGAATTTTTTTTTAAATAAAATTTCATATTTGACTTATAAAATAAATTTGAAAACAAACTTATTGATCCTTCATTTTTTTCTTAAATAGGGAATAGGAGCAGATTTTGTGTTATAAAATGTTTTGTATTATAGTAAAAATATTTTTTATTTGTTTTTGTGTTCTGATAAATGATTCGTTAATAATATAAATGTTGCTTGAATAATTTGTTTTTGTTTATAAATTAATTATAATTAAAGAAAATAATAACTACAAAGGAAAGAAAAAATTTTAAATCAAAACCTTTCATTTTTTTTTTTAAAGAAATGAGAGGTAGAAATAGATTTCCAATTAATGTTAGATTATTTATCGTATGAAAATATATGCAGCATCTACACATTTCAGTTTTATTAATTGCTAAATTTCTTAACATATTGCAGCATGCATAATTACTTATATGTTGTGTTTGACTATAATTTCCAAACAATTTTTTTCTCAATAATAATACAATTGAATGCTTGAAATTCTGCTGTTATTCTAATCGATTTTTCCTTTTTTTTTTCAGCTAACCAAATTGTCTGATTATTTTTTTGATGTCTTCAGATCAAGAATAGGTGATCCAGATTATATGACTCCTTATATAGAGGAAGTTTGGATACCAGAAGTAATTTTCTTTTGATCCTATTACTTAAAACATTTTATTAGTAGTTCTATCTAAAGTATTTTGATGTAATTATATATTGATTCTATTAAAGTAATCGAATTTTCACTAGAACTAATTACTATTATTATTTTGTTTATAGATATTTTACTAATGATAGCATTTGAAGAAATACATAGATTTGGACCTGCATCTGATTATTTAAATGTCAATATATCATAAAATTAAGAGTAAAATATTCTTTCTTCTTTTTTCGTAAAAATAATACATGGGAAAATTTTAACAAAGTTTTATTTTGGATTAATGCAAAGAAGAAAGGAAGACAAATTTTTAGTTAGTGAGATAATTGATAGTTTTGAAATTATCAATGGTAATTTATCTGAGTTTTACTATTATATTGGCAAAGATAGTTTTTGATATAATTTCAAGGAATCTTTTCGGAATTTAAAATAAGAAAATTGATATTTTATTTATTAATCTATAATTATTATCTGAATATTTACTATAAAATTCTAAGGGAGATTGAAATTTTTTTACTTTAATTATTTTTATGTGAAAAATACACATTCCCCCTCTCCTTGTCTCAGTTTGTATTATATATATATATAACTGTGGAGCAAATGAAAGTTGGTTATAGTTTTTTATTTTTTATGAGTGTGATTAATTGTGTGGAGGTAGAATAGGAGGTGTGAGGAAGGAATAGACTTGTCTAGTCCTAGTCATGGAAATACAGTATATTTGTTTAGGATCAGCTTATAGTGTTGTCTAGCAAACAGTTGGTTGTTTTTTCATATGTGGAATGTTTGAGAGTACAGAAAGTGCAATGTCAGTGTCGAGAAAGCATGCACTGGCATTGAATCTTATGCAGAATTGACAAACTTTCTACATGGGATGAGAATTTGTGAAATATAAAGGACCTATTTGATTTTGCATCCTTATGGGATTAGATAATTAGCTCTGACAGACAACATACTATAAAGGCTGAGTACTAAAAGAGTGAGTTTTGATATTGATCATGTCAACACTATTGTGAAACTCTTCTACAGGAAAATGGCACTGTACAATTTCGCAGATAATCAAAAGTGACTAAAAACATGAATGTACAACCTCTTGGATATTGTTTTGAGAACTGTTTTCCAGTGAATGGGGAGTGAATTATCAGTGCCATCACTGCTATCTGGAAAGCAAATGATAGAACAACATTGAAAAATATTGAGTTTCCTATATCTCCAAAGAAATCAAAGATGATTAAGAGCAGTAATAAAGTTGTGCTGATACATTTTTTTAGGAAGAATTGCTTCTCTTTCAAATTTTGGTTTGTTTTCTAATAATCAATACTGCTCACTATTACAATCCTGTATTGTGCCTTTGTGCAACAGTCATCACCAAACAGCTTGGCTTGATTTTTCTGCATGACAACTCTAGCAACTTTAACCTCAATTTTTCATTTTTACATTTATTTGTATGTGGGCAGTAAAAGGCATTGGGGATTTGTCACATTTACTTAAGACATTGAAATGGGGAACAGTGTTCTTCTGATTTCAGCCATAGGATATACAATTAGAATACTTAGTGAAACACTCATACACAATGTAGTTTTGGAGATTATGCATGAACTGTTGAATCTTTCCATTTTGTATCTATTGTCCATTTTCATTTGATCCGCTTTTATGTGTATTGCATAAATGTTGCAATTTTTTAAAAGGTATAGTAAATTTTTAATTACTTTTAAAAATCAAAAAGATGTGTGGGAGCTTTTTTAAAAAAAATTTAGAATTCAAAACTTTGATGAAGTGTACAAAATTATTAGCTTCATGCAACCATTTGTGTCTGGATCATGATCTAACTTTTAAATATTTCTAGATTATTTTTTTCTGGTAAGAAACATTAACTTAACTCAATGGTGCGACAGCTCATGATGGCCAAGGCCTACTGTGCCCAACTCAGTATACGCGACCATGGGCCCTGAGGTGCATGTTCCGGTCAGTGGTCAGTCAGACCGAAAACCCCCAATGTTAAGTTCCCAAGCAAGCTTGGTACTCATTTTATCGACCCATTGACAAGATGAAAGGCTAAGTCAACCTTGCCCAGCCTGGGGTTTGAACTTCGGACCTGTGGTGTGGAAGCGCAATGCACTAACCACTCATCCACTGGGCTTCAGGAAACATTACAACATTTAAAATAAATATTTGATAAATGTAATTCACATTAAATTAATTTTTTCCTGTTGATGATAAATTCTTTTAAAAAATCTTATCTATCTATTTATATATAGGAGGAAAGCAACTCATTTATTATGAGAACTTAAAACTGTTAGACCCACATACTTGAAATTTGGCAGGCATGTTCCTTTTGCTGAGTATAGATCCGCTAAGAACAGATTTTACAAAAATCAGCTACTGCAGGAGCGTTATAACAAAAATTCCTGTTTTTCAATTATTACACCCTCAGGCTTGAAATTTGGAGAACATGTTTCTTTTGTTGAGTGAAGATCCGTTAAGAATCATTTTTGTGGAAATCGACTCTTAGGGAGATTTGCAGGGCTACAAGGGCATTATAGATTTAAAAATTCCCATTTTTCAGCAATTTAATGGAATTGAGAGATTATTAAGAAAGTGAATAGAGGAGAAAGTATCAATATAAATGTGAATTTTAGCATTATGGTGAACTGCCCAACAGACAGAGAGACCGATTGCAGAAAACTCTTCCTGAAAGACAGAGTTATAATCCTGAATCTTAAAAAATATTTTTAAAAGGAGAGTCCTGATAAAAAATACATGGCAAAACCAATCTTAGAACCGATTTTGGAGCCGTCATTGTACACTTCCCACTCAGACGGACCCTCGAAAGTGTTAATGGGGAAGGAAAGAAATCGGGAGGGATCTGATGAAGAGAAATATGAGTCGAACTTTGAAGCTAAGATAAGACCTGGTAGGAGATTGTTTCTGTTGTTCCAAATTTGAAAGAGTGAATAATAGTATGAATGGAAGGTAATCCCTGATAGGATATTAAGAGTGTCACAGTAGGAGAGGTTTTATAAGCTTTAGTGATTAATAAGTAAATCCTCTGAATAGATTTAAGTTTTTGAATCTGGATAGAGGTCAGAAATCCACTCCATACTCCAGCTGCTTAAGACAACAGAATTTTACTAGTTTCATTAGAGAAATATGCTGGTGATTGAAACTTTTAAAAACACGATGCAAGTTGGAAGAAATTCAGATAATCTTATCTTTGATGGATTTTATATGGGAAGTCCAAGATAAGAGATTGTCTATGCTGACCCCTAAGTATTTGTAGGACTTGACAATATGAATGGAGTTGGGACCAATTTTAAAAATGGGGTTTCTCCTGAAGGTCGAGCTCCCACGAAAACCATGGCAATGAAGAAATGGACACCTGAAAACAATTTAAATGATTTTAGCAGTTGTTATTGACAAATTAATCTCGGAAAGTTTAGAATTGACTAAAATTAAGATTTTGTCAGTATTATTTTCAAGTTATTTACATGACAGGCCAAAAGAGACGACTGCAAGATAGTCTGCAAAATTCTTCTGAAAATATTCCAAAGTGTAGGCAAAAACACAGACCCCTGTGAGCAACTTTTATAAATTTGTTTTTTAAAAGTAAAAGAATTATCATTCTAAACAATTACCCTGTTAGTAATGTAAGAGTGAATAAATTTCTGAAAATGGAGGGGAATATGGTACAAATGTAAAATATAGAAGGTAGTCAACCAATCCATGTTGTCAAAAGCAGATTTGATATCGATAAAGGTAGTGGCAGTGTTCTTATGCACCCTGGCATTTTTAATATGATGCACAAATTTGTCCACAGCCTCAATGCAGCTGCAGTTTTCCTTAAAGCCGAACTGAGATCCATGGAAAAATTTATTCTTAAAAATCCATAGGAGGAACCTGTTAAGAGAAATTCCTTCTGCCAAAGGTGGATAGCAAACAAGTTAGCCGATAGGAGAGAGAGGATAATGGGTCACGTCCAGGTTTAAGCAGAAATTTGATTTTACTGTCCTTAAAAAGGAGGAAGTGACTAAATTAGATGCAAAGATCAAAGAAACAGAAAAGCAAGCTGGGGAAAGAGTTATAAAGAGCTTTCCAAATAGCATAGTTAATGAGATCAGTACCTGGGACTATACTCCCGCGTAACTTCCATGGACGATGACATCAACTTCACTAGGGCTCAGGATCAAGGGGGCGAGCAATTATTGGAGACTACAGAAATAGGAGAAGATCCTGAAGGAAAATGAAAATCAAGAAGATGGCTTATCTTACATTGAGAACATTGGAACATTGAGGCAGGGTCACCAGTCGAAATTCGATGAAGATTAGTAGGTTTGGTTAACTTTTCGAAAACTGCTTTAAAAGTAAACTCAAAATTATTAGAATTCATTTAAACAGTAAGACTCCCAAGCTTTATCCTTGGCTTCAATAGTTAATTTTTTTATAGTAGGCCCGAACGGCTTTGTACCTGGAGCGCATAGAGGCAACCTTGTCGACCGGCAAGCCATGTTTTTGAGGAATGATATTCATACAGTGTTATCCAATGTTTAGTTTGATCCAGCTAGGTTTCACAATTTAGTTTTGTATTCAGATAAATGCCTAAATAGATTTGTTGATTATGTAGAAAAGTGATCATGATTGGCAAGTGTCCTTCTTGATTATCTTTTCTATTTTCTGTCTATTAATAATTTTTTACTACCTTTGTAACCTTTTTTTTTATCTACCCTCATAATAGTTGAAAAACAATTATTTTCCAATCATTGCATTTAAAATTTCAATTTGTAAATCAAAATTTAATAGAAAGGTATCGTAAAAATCATTCTGTATCTAATTCCACTGAATTTAAACAAACTTCATAAAGTAAATAATAAAATTTATTTGATGTAAAGGAAACTTTTCTATAAACCTTATCTATTAATAAGCATCAGCAATTCAAGAAATAATTGAAAACAAGATTTTAAAATTTAAACGCAATCTTTCAGCTTCATTTTCATTTCATTGTTAGCAAGTGTAGCTCTGCCGTTCTTAATAGGGCATTGTCAACAGACTATAACAATTATGCAAAGTAGCTCTTTTAGAGAAAATTTAAACTATATACAATTTGCAAATAAAGAGTGTTATGTGTACATTATTTTATATATTCAATCACTATTAATGTATTATTAATTTTATATGTAGTGATTGATTATATTTTCATTTATGTTTTACTGGCTATTACCTGCCCACTTCGCTGAGTATTTTATGGTGCTATATGACCATCAAATATTATTTTTAAATTATTAATATTTAAATCCTAATCTTATAAACTTTTGATTGTAGGGGAAAACATGTTATAGCCCTTGCCTCTTAATTTTAAAAAGTACTGTGCTTGAATTTTTAAAATTGAACTATATTTATGTTAAATGTCTTGTAATCCTTTTCTTTTTGAAAAATTGATTTTACTGAAACCCGTTTTGAGCAGTCCACTCAATAAAATAAAAATATGCTTTCCAAATTTCAGTTCTATGAGTCTAATACTTAATAATCAGGATTTTTTGAGGGGACAGAGGTAGTCTAGGGGTTAAGGTAACAAACCTGGGGGGGGTCGGAGTTCAAGCCTGGTACTGTGAAAAACCCCCCAGGGGGCATATACATTAAATCTGTCAAGAGCTCAAATGCCCTCCCATTGGTGGGGTGTGGTAGTTAGGAGAGAGGGTGCCAGCTCAGGTGTCATCCTCATCACTTGACCATGGTTCAAAATTACGGGTCCTGCCAAAAACCCTTTTAGTAGCTAATAACCCTAATATTCACTTAGGATTTTTTCATATCTATAACTCCCCTTTTGGAAGTTGATTTCCACCAAAATCTTTCTCAGTGGACTTCTACTCAACAAAAAAATGTTTTTAAAATTTCGCCAGGGTCTAACGAAATAAGACCTTTTTTCATAAATCCCTCCCCTTTGGGAGTCAATTTATGCAAAACTTGTTTTTAGTGAATTTAGCAAAACCCATTTGGAGCAGAACTCCACTCAATAAAAGAAACGTGCTTATCTTCTAGTCTGTGAGTCTAATAGTTCAAAAATGAGAATTTTTGTCTGTAATGCTTCACAACCCCTCTTGGGAGCTTTGTGAAAACTATTCTTAATAGATCTTAGTTCAACAAAAGGAACATACTTGTCAAATTTTTAGTGTATAAGTCTAAAGTTCTTTATATTTCATGATGAGTGAGTGAGGCACTTTTCTCCTATAAATATTTTTATTTTAAGAATTAGGAAAAATGTTTTTCTTATATGTTTCTCTTTTGGTTAATTTAATGTTTTCTTTTCTCCCCATAGGCTATAGTTAAAGCTATATCTATTGTGAAAAATTTGGATATGAATAATGCTGAACATGGGTTTTTTAAACAAGGAACAGAAAATGGAATTTCTGATAATTCTGAACCAATGGATGTTATAGAAATAGACTAGAGGTTCTCTTTGTCTTCAAAATGTTTTAAAATTCTTAACAATTGAATCACAAAAGAAGGGGGAAATATAAATCTCCCTTTAAAAAAATTTATTTTTTAAATTATCTTCATTCACATTAAAATACTGTTTAGAGTGTATCACATTGTTTGTATATTTTCACTAAACTTTGCTTTTTATAACATTTACTCACTCTTGTATAGAATCTTTGTAGATTGATTTTAATATCTGAATGAATCATGAATTATTAATGTCTATAATCATTTTATGAGAATAATATGAATTGAAGAAGGAATGAAATTTTTCACTCCTGCATTTAATTCTTATTTTGTTCCTTTACCCTTTCTTTTTCTTTAATTATTATTTCAAAATGTTGTTTTGAATAAATATTTTTTTTATTTTATGAAATTTTAACTAATCTTTCCAGATACAGAATTAGTGTGCAATATATTTTAAAAATTTCTTTTTAAATATGGATGCGAGAATTTACAGATTCCTCATAATTTTCAGTAATAAATCTTGAATATGAGATTTATAATTTTTTAAAATTTTGTTTTGTCTAATAACAGAAGTAAAATTCAGATAAACAAAATAACTGTTTTCTTTTTTTGTGTGTGTTAAATGTTGAAGCTTATTAATTTTGAATTATTTTTAGCTTAAGAAATTTCTTCATACATTTATATATATGTATATATTTTTTTTAAAAAAATGTAAAATTTGTTACATGGATAATTTGTTATATAGGTTTTATTTTTTAAGTATATCTTGAACCTAAATTAGGCACGTTTTTGTTTGATGTATATATGTGACAAAGGAAGAGGGACAGTTTTATATTATTTTTACCCATATTATAGCTTTCATGGATCTAAAAATGCTACATTAGAGTCACTATTTTATGTGAAAAAAACGAATTTTTGTTATAAAATTGATATAGTTTTAGCACGGAACACGTGATTTTGCATTATAAATATCATGCAAAAGAAATCTGAAAATAAAAAATTCTATTATTGTCATTCGTGACTCAAGAGAATTTGTTTCAAATGTAGTATCTGTGTTTTGTTTATAGTCTATCTATCCTTGTATCAGTGAAAAATTAAATTTTGATGTCAATTTTTCAATACTTAAGGCTTATACCATGAGGATTTTTAAGATGTCTCATTTGCAAAAACATCTGCAGTGTTTTATAGTTGTATCCTGTTTTTTTTGTAAATATGATCACATAAGCTTCCTATTATAAAGTTTTTTTTTTTTGTTGTTAAAGCATAATTGCAGTTTTTAATTTTTCCCTATGCTGCTATTGTAAGATTAGACAATTTATATAATTGTTAAGAAATATTTTTATATTTGATGTTTTTTAAAGAATGCTTGTATTTGATGAAAATGAAGCTGATTTTTGCATTTTAAATTAAATTATATTGAACCAGTAAGTTTAAATTGAAAGCATTGGACTTGGCATTGTATTTAGATTTATTTTTATATATTATTTAATATTGGTAAAGTTACTTTAAACTAACATTTATTTTTGATGCTTTAAAAAAATCAAGATACTTACAAAGTTTTGAATAAATTACTTTAGAAGTTTAAAATAAGACACTTTTTTTTACATAAATCCATTGATAATTTGGTTAATTTTTTAACAAGATACCTCTTCATTTTTTGGATCTAAAAGAGAAATGCCTTAATATTTCTGTTTATTAATAATTGTTGGATCTATTTTTTTTTTAAAAAAAATATATCATCCAGAAAATTAGTCTGTTGTGGAGTTAAAGTTTACTTTATAATTGAAAAAAAAATACATTTGAGAATATGCTAATCTTTCTATTCACAAGTAAATAAAATAACTATTTACATCAGGAAAAAAAATGTCTGTCAAAAAGGAACAAGAAAATAATTTAGTTCATTTTAATGTTATGAAGTATTATTTGTTTATGTATCTGGTTATTTTACATGCTCAAGATGAATTACACATTTATCATAATTATGATTTGGGAAACTGGATTTTATTTTGCATTGTACATTAAACATGTACTAAAGTGTTTTAAAGGTAATGGCTTCTTTAAATATTGCTACTGATCCAAGCTTTGTTTGAAGTTAATCTCTATATGACCACCATCAGTGGCATACTCAGACTAATTTTATGGGAGAGGTTATATTTAAAAAAAATTGCCAATGAAAGCACAGAGACAAAATCTTTGTGCTAAAAATCGAAAATCTGTTGGTCAAATGCAGGGTCAGCAAATAATCTAAAGGTTCTACAAATAACTCGCTAAAAGTTTGAAGGTGAGAATATATTAAAGGGGTTTTTTTTTTTGGAATGAATGTATTTTGTATTGCATCAGTTTACATATGTTCCTTAAGGATATCATTTTATTAAAAATGAAATAAAGTTTGTAAAAAGTTAAGTTTCTTCTATTAAGCTATCAATTTTCACAAATATTTATGTATTTCTTTTGTATTGTACTTAATTATATTCTAAATGTTAGAATCTTCCGATTATGTTCTGTTATGAGTTTTACTTATGTTTATAGTATTAACTGAACTCAGTTGTATTAATCAACCAATTTTCAGTGTGTCAATTTTTAGCATAAATGAAGCTAGTTAATTACCTATTTATCGCTGCTTATTTTTTTATTTTTTTTGTAATAAATGTTTTGGTAATTTCTACTTTTATGAATCTTATAGTAGAACACATGCATATATAACTGAATGTTTATCGAATTGTACTTGTTCTGCTATACTTAATAATATTATTTTAAAAGATATACAAAAATAAACTTTTTTTAATAAATTTAATAGCAATAACAATTTACTGGTTGTAAAATTATTAATTTTCATATTTGACCTTATTATTCTAATATTGAATTTGAATTACAAAGAAGGAAGTGTATATATATTCCCCCCCCTGGGCAAATCAACAACCTTTTATCCCACTGCGTGGGGGGAAAAAATGAAAAAGCGCGGGGACTTTAACACTGGAGTCTTGCTTCAGGCTGACCACCTAATCAGGACATCCGTTCATGCACCTCAGTGCCTAATGGGCACATTAGTTCATGGGCTGTTGCGCCACTGAGTTTCAGTTTGAAGTGTATATATAAATATATATATGCTAATTGAGGAAAACTTAAAATTTTGTATTTTTATTTTTGCAAATATTTATAAATAGTAAATAAATATATTCAGTTTATTAAACTATTTATCACTTCAAAGTAGATATTTAGAAGAGAAATGAATGTATTATTGAAATATTTCTCTGATTTACATCAATTCTTATTGATGTAAATATTGAAAAATAAAACAATTTTTCTTTTGAGTAAAGATATGGAAATATTATATGAGGCTATTTACATAAAGATTTCATTCCATTGCTTTTTTTTTTATGTGTGAGGCAATATCAAAATTGGACATAATTTACAGATTACTGAGAAAATGACCTGATTAAATTATTTTGCTAATTTATATGTAGAGATGAAATTGACCAAAAGTGTATATATACTGAATCTAAAATATTTTCTTTTTCAAATTATATATTTTTTAATTTAACTTTTAACGTACTGTTTAAGATTTTTTCAAATCATTAGGTCCTGTTATGTTACAAAGCTTTATACCTCCACTTTCAGGCTGCAATAAGCATATGACTGTTACTTATGATAAGTAAAGAATATTGTGATTCAAATATAAAATATTCAGAAGTTAATGCAATTTTTCTTCAGTTTCAATAAAATAAATTTTAGTAAGAAATAAAAATAAAAGTATGCAAAAAAAATACTGTTAACTTGTTGAATGAATACTTTAAAAGCTTACATTTATTCATACCATTTTTATAAGGAGAATTTTCTGAATTTTGTAGCTGCGTCTATCTTCTGGGTTTTTGAAGATGTAAAATATTGTTGAGGTTTTACTCATTAAATATTCATTCATTACATACAGTTTTTGAATACATAATGTTCCTGAATAAAAAGAATTTGGGAGGATTAAAATAATCTCTTGGGAAATTTTTAAAAGTTTATGTATATTAGTATATAATATTGAAAGTACTCATAACTTTGTTTTTGTTACATTACAACAAAGAGACTGAAAATCTATTAATCTTTAAAAAAATATATTCATTCTTTTTTATATTTATTATGTTAATTTTTATCCATCTTTAATCATTTCATCAAAAAAAAAATTTGCTTAGTTAAATATTTAATTACTAATTCATTATTGCAAGAGATTTCTTGAAATAAAAATTTGCCATTCCATATTAGTCAAGGAAAGATATTTTTGTGCTTTCTGAAATTAATGTGATATACTTGTTATATTTGCCAAGCCGATTTATTTTTCATGGATTATAATTTTTGTGTGATTATTGCGTGCTGTGAATGTTTTTTTCCCCGGACTTTATTTCATATGCTTTTTTTAATAAGCTGTGGCTGTAATAAGTGTTTACTGTATTTTCAAATGGATAAATGAACATTTTAATTAATTTTCTTAGTTTCTATATTTCTTGTTGTACTTATACTTGTCTACCTTAATTGTAATCAAAAACATTTTCCTTTTGTTACAGAAAAATTAAAATTATTCTATGTTAACAACTTTTTTTTTTAATCCTGTGAAAATGTAATATATTTATATGTTATACACAATGTCATTTGAATGAAATTGAAGTAAATATTGTATTAAACATAGAAAGATTAAGGAACACATAAAATTTACTAAATAATTTTTAATATGTCTTTGTTACTGTCATTTTATGAAGTCTGTTTTATATAAGATGATGTTGACATATATATTTTGTTCATACATTTTCACCTTTGAATTTTATGTAAAAGTTACTATTTACTATTTGGAATGTAAAACTTTTTTTTTGCAAAAATCAATTTCATTCTCACAAAAACTATATTTCTTATTTTGAATTTAACATTCAGTTCAAGTTCCAATTTCTTTTTCGAATTGTTTTGATAAAATACAAATTAACTATTTACCTTGTATTTATTAGATATTGTACTTGTAAAATGTTAGTGTAATAAGATACCTAGGTTTATAATTTAAGCCATAGATACTCCTCCTTTCTTGGTTGCTAATGGAAAAGTTTTACCACACATTTTGATGCATAGTTGTAATTGTTATTCTGTATAGGCATTCTTATCTATGTATGTACAGGCTTTTATACAGTAACAGCAATTTTGCTTAGAAAACCATCAATTCACATGAAGCATTTCTGAATTGTAACTCATTGTGACTGTATATAATCAGTGGGATTTTTTATTCTTTGAAACACTTTAACAAGTGCTTGAATCTATTTGTAGAACTATTGCAGTGCTTAATGATTGATATAAAATATCTTTCCTCTCATTGTATTGATGTTAAAGGTTTATTTATTTAAATTTAGCAGTTCATTACAATAAAATGTACTCATTTGTATATTTGTTTTGTTTTTATATGTAATGTGTGTTTTAAACTTTATAAAATAAAATTTGAGTGGATACTGGTGTTTTGATTTGAAATTTATGTTTGAGGTGTGTTATGCTTCTTAAAGATAAGGTTGTGTAGATTAGGGTTCTTGGATTTTATGCTATGTCAGTTCCAAACAACAAAACAGTTCTTCAAGAGCAATGAAAGTTACTGGTGAAACTAATTCTTAAAATACAGGATAAAATGCAGTTAAACTCGTGCAAAAGTTTCAGAAGGCTCTTACATCTTCTACAGCACTCAAGACACAACTATCAGTGCCTAAAAATACAGGTACAAAGCGATACAAAATATCTTGATGTAACTATTTGGTTATAGGCAGACATACCACAGTGTAGCGAGTGAGTTACAGTAAACAACCATTATTTACACTGGCATAGCTAGCCCTGAGGGGGCTCTGTATCAAAATTTCTTTTAGGGCCCTATTTTAGATGTGGGAGCTCTGTTAGTGGGACAGTAGTTACATATGTTGGGGCTCCGTATCATTGATGCGGCAGTATCTATGCCCCTGGTTTATAATCTGCACAGCTGCCTTTCTACTGCTTTCCTGAACAATCGCTTATGTCATAGACCTCCAAAAATTTCATGCAGCCCCATATCACCCCCACCATACCCAAAAAGGGAGGGGAGCTTGATGGTAAAAATTGTCGCCAATGTGGCTGTATCCAATATTTTGTCAAGTTCCCATTGAAACACCATTTTATGTAAGTGGCGGTGTTGCCCGAGAATATTACAATTTTATCATAAATACTAGCTGCATGGCCCAGCATTTGCACAGGCTTTCTCTACTTTTATAAATATTCCCTTCCTTCAAAAAATCACTTCCATTATTCTTCTTCGAAATTACTTTCACTTTGTTTCTTTCTTTCTCCTCCACTTAACCTGGTGTTGCTCAGGCTTTCTCTACTTTTTGTAAATTTTCCCTTCCTTTCACAAAATCACCACTTCCATTATTCTTTTTCGAAGTGTCATTCTCGTCACTTGTCAACGGTTCAAAATTTCGAGGTGCGTCGCCAAAAGCTCTTGAGTAGGTGAACAGTGCGACTTTAAAATTCACTCACTCACTTTGCAATTTTTTAGCCCCCGTAAACGAAAGTGTACCTTTTTTAAAAATAGTTGCATATTGAAGAAAGACAGAAAAGTAGAAATTTTTTAATTTACAAAATTCCACGACTATATTAAATGTTAAATTAAAATTGTGAGCATTTTTTTAAATGTTAAACACACAGAAAAAAAGTTCCATGCAATTATTTTTATAAATGAAGAAGTTATTAAATGTTTGATTTATAATTTTGGTACTTCTAAATTGGTAAAAAGTTTTTGGCATTTTATTTTTTAAATCACTGATTCTAAAAGATCAAAGTATGAACTTTTCCAAAATCATTTACATTTAATCGCATCGATTTGGATTCATTTTAGAAAAAATCATAAAATATGCTAAGTTTCGTTGTTTTGTAAAACAAACAAAAAAACATGCAGAATCGTGGCGAATTAAAAATATATAAGAATAAAAGGTAAAAAGGCTGGAAATTTATTTACATTCATTGTCTAAAATCATTCAAAAAGTAAAGATTTTTATTCCACTTTTCTTCAATAAATCATTCTTTAAGAATGAATACTATCATGTTATAAAAAAAAAAAAGCTTGCATGCACTCTTTAAAACGTTTATCTGTATTCTATAATGAATTGAATATACCTAGCAAATAATTTAAGTGATGACAGAGCATAAAACAGGACAATTCCCGTAATCTTTCATCACTGAATGGTACCCTTTCCACGAAAAGAGTGACCTTCGCCGATTTTGTCACGCAAATCGTAATTGTATTAAGTAAAATCAAGTTTTTTTATTAAAGTTACACTTTTTTGAAGGCTTAATTTTTAAGTTAATGCTTTCAAACTTCTCACTTCGATTGCAAACAACGGTATTTTTTAAACAAAAAATATAAGAGAAGTACTGTGTTATGTTGGATTATCTTAAAATAGACGAAAAACACAAAAAAAATTTTTTTCTGCACGTTTTTCAATCCTTGTAAAGATTACAGATAATATTGTTCTGCACTCGAGAAAAAAAAAGTTGCGTGAGATTATTTTCATAAATGACGGAAGTTAAATGTTTAATTAAAATTTAGAGTAATTTTTGAAAAATCGTAAAAAAATAAGTTTTCCACATTTTATTTTTTAAATGACTGATTCTAAAAAAAGCATAAATTTTTTGGTGTGAATATAATTCATTAACCGAAATTCAAAGGGAACGATTTAGAAATCCTTTTTTGTAAAACATTGATTTTTTTATTTTTA
Source organism: Trichonephila inaurata madagascariensis (assembly GCA_019973955.1). NCBI lineage: Eukaryota > Metazoa > Arthropoda > Arachnida > Araneae > Nephilidae > Trichonephila > Trichonephila inaurata. The sequence goes on along the minus strand of BMAV01021019.1, from coordinate 26,154 downwards.
AAAAAATCATTATTTTAAAAAAACCGTATCTTAAAATAAATGATCTTTCCGATTCTGTTATTACTTTTTGTCTGAGTTTGATGGGAAGAATTGGATGGGTTTTTTTAAAAAAATCGAAAATTCGGAACTGCACTCCGCTGAAATGGAAATGACGCTCGGCGGAGTAAAAAAACCAACAGGGGTAAATCAAGTATGCATTTTACGGTTTTTACTTAATATCTTTTTAACTAATTACAATATTGGAATATAAATGGTCAAAACGGCTTCCTCGGATCATTCCCCGTCTTTTGGTACCTTCCGCGAGTTTCTGCATGGTGCGGTTCGTGAGAAGATAGACGCACTAAGCAAACTAACATAGATATATACAGTTGTTTACCTTCAAATTTTAATAGTGTAGACTAGCTGCATGGCCCGGCGTTGCACGGGGTTTTTTCAAGTAGATAACTTTTGCCTATGAAAATTACCTCTTGCCTTCTCGTATTTAGTACTTCTTGATTTTTGTGTGATTTCTATATTTTGTCCTTAAAATTTCCCTTTTTTAGAAATTTCTTCTACGTCTTTGCCCCGTCGGACGGGTCTGTTTCCCCTCCCTTAGCCCGGCGTTGCACGGACTTTTAGGTATAGCTTCACCCAGGGAAAATTTCCCTTTCCTTCTGGAACCAGCACTTCTGGGTGTTTGTGTATACTTAATGTGTGTGATTTCTATATTTATGTCAGAAAAACTCCCTTTTCTGAAATGTCTTCAGTTTCACTTCCTTGACTGATAGGTTTCTTTTTTTCCCCAGCTTAGCCCGGCGTTGCACGGGCATTTTCGAGTATAAAACTTTGTTTCCCTCTTTTTTTTTCCCAGAGAGAAATCTTTCTTCAAATTTCTATTTTCGATTAAAATTTACAAAACTAATTTAGTTTTATCTATAAGAGAACAGATGATGTGTGATTTTAGTATTGAATAATTAATTTAGCAAAGAATTATAAAAAATAACATTGCTTTAGTTTTTTAAAAAATATATCAATTTATATTCATTTTTGTTAAACAATAAATTGAACATTTTTTAACGTTAGCTATTGATTTGACAGCTTATTTCTGGATGTTATATTATTCGATTAAAAATATGAAATTGTAAAAAAAAAGAACTATGAGGGGGGAAGCATAGAAATTTGTTTACATTCACTGCACAAAAAGAGATTCAAAAAGAAAATAATACTAACTAATAAAAACATTTCATCACATTACCTTAAGCACTTGTGAATTCTGTGGTAGCTCTACCACAATTAATTATTACTGGCATTTAGCGATTCTTCTCTGCATTTTTACGGCTCCCCGAAACAAAAAAAAAGTAATTTAAAAAAAAAAGTTCATGTTTGACAAAAACCAGAAAAACAAAAGTTTTTAAAATTACAAAGTTCCATGAATTCTTTTAAAGAAGTTATACAATATTCCGTTTCAACTTACAGGGCCGGCTCTAGCAATTTTGCCACCCCGGACAAAAATGAAAAATGCCGCTCCTCTCCACAACGTATAAAAAATATTTTTAAGAAATATATAAATTTTTCATAAATACACACAACACCTATAAAACTTGAATAGTTCTTGTGAAAAGAAAAAGCAACATAACAGTATACGTATAAATATTCATTAAAAATTAAAACAAATAACAAAATAAACAAAAAAAATTAGAAGTGTTTTTTCTGACTTATAACTCTGAAAACTTTCTGATTAATTCTTTCAAATCAATTTGTTCAACTATTTCATGTTCGATTGCCAATGTAGCTAAACCATTTAATCTCTCTTGAAGAATTGTAGACAGTAAGAAATTTTTAATTAATTTTAATTTTGAGAAACTCCTCTCTCCGCTTGCTACACTTTATTTATTGGCAAAGAAAGTAAAATTCTTAATGCGATGGAAAGATTTAGCGCAAATTCTAAAACTGAAATAAATTTTAAAACTTCTATTGGGCTTTCTTTTTGGTTTAATAATGCTGAAACTGACATTATCTCATCTACTAGATCAAGCGCATTTATATCTACTGATTCTCCATCTGTCAACACATCATTTTTAAATTTTTACAGTTTCTAATTATTAAATTTTTAGGGGTATCTTTTAAATCATATATATTATTTAAAAATTGAAAACAATTACTATGGGTACTCATTAAATTAAATCTGCATTCCAAGGCATTAATCATCATGCAAATCAAGGTCTGGTCAATTGTAAAAAAATAAAACTCTATCTTGAATTTTAATTTAGGATCTTCCACTGGATCATCTCGTGTGTTTCGTAATCAAAATTAACATTTTTGCTACGAACTCTGATGTGGCTGCGTGACCTCAAAATTAGCAGGGATATCTATCTCGTCGGCCAGTTCTTTTGCATCACAGAGCATTTCGCAAAAGATCCGATCGAAAAGATCATTAAAAAAAATCCCCTTTCTTAAGGTTCCAAGCGGATGGAAATCTTTTTTGTTTTCAATAACTTGCTTATCAGATTTATGAAATTTTAAAGATTTTATACAAATAGTGATGGAGCATAAGAACTTAAATTTTTTAATACAATTAAAATCCACAGGCCTCATCTCTTAAAAATTTAAATTTTTTACATTATTATAAACACTAAACACAGAGCATCATAAATGCCTCCCAATTGATCCCAAGGGTTTAATACCCTCTATTCTGCTTTCCCAACGAGTTGTATTGGGGGTTTTAAAAAGTTATCCCCCTTTATATATTTTAATAATATGGCTCAAAAAAGTTGGTGATAAAAAATTGGGGCTATATTAAAAAAAAAGGGGCTTCTAATGATCTTTTGCCATGTCATTTGAAAATTTAAGGAATGGCTACTACAAATTTTTATAGATTGTTCTGGATTTAACGTCCTAATTCGGGGTTCCCTGATTTCTCACTTCTCCTTTGGCTCCATTTATAGGCCTCCCCAAATATCTAGCAAGTTTAGTCCCAATTTTTAATTTTTCCCATTTAAATTTAAAAGTTCTTTTCGTATCTTTCAGCGGGAAAGGAAACCTAAAAAATCTCTCATTAATTTTTTACATCTTCATTAGAAATTTTTTTTTCGATACATAAAATATCTCAAAAAGGTTTTTTGCTCGATTTTACTAGCATCGGGGGGAAATCTAAAATTTAGAATAATACTTCTTTTTTTTTTGAACAATTTGTGTTGAATGTTCTCATTAAAAAATTATTTGGTTCTAAAATTTTTTTCCCTAGATAATGTATTTTTATTTTTTTGGTTTTTTTAGCTCTCTTGAAATGTTCCTCCATTATTGGATAAAATTTGAAGTAGTTCAATTATTTGAAAAAAAATTACCATTATTGGTCTTTAGTTTTATCCTCTTTACCACGAAGGGCTAAAAAATTTTTGGGGAACATTTTGGGTTCTTCGTTGAAACACCTGCAATTTAGTCCAAAATGTCAATTGTTTTAACATTGTTCTGCTAAATTGAATCAAGCTTTTGGTTTTGACATGGTTCTTGGATGTTTGGTGTTCAAGTTTCAATTGCTTAACTTTTTAAAAACCCTTTGTGGAAGGGAACTAGACACCCCAAAAGTTTGTAAAAAACAATATACAGAGTTTTTTTTAATGGGAAAAAATAACCATTTACATAAAACCCTTTTTACCGTTTTTTTAAATTCTGGTATAGAAAATACTCAAAAGACTTATTTAAAATAAAATAAAAAAAACTTTTATTTCTCAGTCAAATAAAATTCCTTTTCTTAGCTTCCCCAAAAATATGTCATTTTAGAAATATTTTTTATAACATTTAAAATATCACATGTAATCTCTTTTGGAAAAATATTTATAATACAAAAAAAAATATTATAAGTTGATCTCTCTTTAAACAAAAGGGAAAAAATTGAAATAATTCCATTATGACCTAATTCCAAAAAATTTTAAAAATTCTGAAAGGGTATAAAATCCCCGATACTTCAATCAGCAATAACACAATTATTTATAAGAATATAATTACCAGATAGTATTACTAAATTTCTCTTTTGATGTATGGGAAAAAAATCTGAAACCACATCTGTTATATTGATTTCTGATGATCAGAAAAAAGGAATCAAAATTTTCAATAAACTATAAAATGGCCACAATTTTTTTTTTTAATTCTGGGAATAATAATAAAAAAGGGTTTCAATTGTTCTAAAGGAAGCTCTTAATGAAAAAATTTTCCAATATTTTTTGATTTAATCTAAAAATAAAAAAAATTAAACTCTTAACTAGAACTTTATGCTTATACAAAATAATTTCTTGAAATAAAGAATAACCTATCACCGGTAACCATTTCAATTATAGTAGTTTCATTTATGTAAATTTTTTTAAATTTACATTAATTGAAAATATATATTTACAAATGCCTTACAAAGAAACACTACTGTATTTTTTTACTAATTTAAGTTTAAAAATAAAAAATAATTGAAATTAAAAGCATAATTACCTGTTGCTTTTTCCCCAAAAGCGCTAAATCTAAAATATTAAAGGGGGGCCAATTTTTTTGAGCCCTGGTTGTGGTTTAAATTAGTTTTTGGATCGGTCCCCCTATTAGGGCTTTTATCCCCCTGTCCTAAATAGATAAAATGAAACAACAACTACTTCCCTTTTTTAAATAAAATAAAATTAAAGATTTAAATTACTAACAAATTGAAGAGAAAAGAGGAGGTAAGACCTGCTTAAAAAACCTGCTGGTGAAATTAAATTTAAAAAAAAAAAAGTATTTTTCCAAAAGCTAATAAAAAGGCATGAAATTTTCCCAAAGAAACAAGGTAGATATACAAAACTTGTTTTAACCAATAACCACTCAAGGGTAAATAAAACATCTGGCTGCTATCTTAAACAAACTTTTATTCCTGTCTTCTTTTTTTGGTTGTTGCGGATATTTTTGTTTTCGGAATGTTGTGACCCCAGTCCCAGGCGGGGAGAAAGTTACAGGGGATGGTATAAACATATCAAATTTCGTTTAACTTTCTGCACCTCCAACCCCTTAAAATTCAACATAAAAAATAAACTGACATTTAACATACAATAAAATAAAAACATTAAATGAAATACCAGAATCACAATACAAAACACTAATATATAACAAAATTACAAAGAGTTAAATCAAATACACATTTACGAAAAATTTCCCCGGGTAAGCCAGTAAATATTTAAATGTGCAATAAATCGTTTTTTCCAAGTTTTTTAAAATTTAAAAGGTAAACAATAACTTTTTTTAGAGATATAATTTTTAACTGTATATAACGCAAGAGAGGAATTTTGAAGAACTCAATTTGCTGACGCTGCTCAAAAGGGAAATATTCTCTGTTTTTGCCCCTTTTGTCACCCTTAAAGTAGAAATTAATTTTTTGTTTTCCCCGTTTTTCCCTTCAAAAAATACATCAAAATTTAAAAAAATTTAAAACAAATTATTTTAAATATCAATAATTATTACATAAAATAAGGAAAAATATATCCCGCTTTTTTTTCTTCAATTTTTCGATTTACCCCGCACATAAATTTTCAGATTTTTGCTTTTTCTATGTACATTTTTTTAAAAAATGTATGTCTAAAAATTGATAAAACAAAAAGGTTTTAAAGGGGGTGGGTTCAAAACGGATCTGTATCTCAGAATTTTAAAATAGGTATTTTAAGGAACATTTATAAACATTCTTTTGAATAAAATGTCAATTTTTTTTACTGAATATTTTTTTGAACCATAATAATATTTTTAATCAGGCTTTTATAGATAGGATGTCTAGTTTTTTTAAAAAAAATTATTTTTGAACTAATGTGTTTTTTTTTAAAAAAACATGAAATTTCTTATGTTTAATACTATAAATCAAGTCAGAATATTTTTTTTTTAAAAAATCCCTTGACTTAAGTATGTATTAGAGTGTAATTATTAATTATGCAAAGTTAAAAGTTTTGTTAAATCAGTAGTTTAAAAAAATTTTCCCATATAGAAAAAAAGTTAGTTTAAAAATGGATTTTAAAAAAATTTTTATTGATTAATGCAACCAGCTCCACAGCGGTTTTTTTCTTTCTTCTGCTAAGGTATCCTCTAATTACATTTCTTATGCCTTTTTTCCACTTTCTTTTTTTTAGAATTTTGTAAAATGTCATAATTTGTTTTTTGTAGTCCCCCCATCACCCGTTGTCGGGCAAAAAAACCTTAAATATCCCTAATTTTGAAGAACATGACATTTAGTGATATTCCCCTTGATTGTAGGGGGCAATAGCTTCCAGTATTCCATTTTTTAATGTGTTTAATTGCAAAAAAAATTTTTTTGGATCGGACTATACTATACAATTTACACTTTTTTTACATTTTTGTGTCACCATGTAAGCATTTTGCAAGGGGTTAGGAGTTGACACATTTTGATACTTTTTAGCAGGGTATTTGACCCTACACTTTTTGATACAAGCCCTTTTATGGCAAAGTGTTCGGTGTTTATATATTGCCTGTTGTAATTGTTGGTTATATTCACACCATGTATCTTGTTTGTTGGGCAAGCCCATTTGTGGATACATCTGTAAAATTTTTATGAAAATATGTAGCCCAAATGGCTCGCCATTGAATTAATATTATGGTATTGTTTCGGTAGCCAATCCAAAAACCTTGGTTTATAAATTTTTAAGCGCTGTAAGTCTACCGGATCACCCAATGTTTTTGTACTTAATTTTTTTGCTTTCTTTTTTGTTTTAAAGTTTCGAGTAGAGTCCCTCCCGTTTCTCGACATAGCCAACATTCCAGTTTTTTCAATACCTGTATCTCCATCGGCTGCATCCGTTAACTGCTTTATATGCTCTGGGTAACCATTTCCCCAAAAATTTGGGGTATCCAAAACCCTGCAAAATTTCGGCGTTGGGAAAATTTATGGGTCCGAAACTTCCATACTTCCACTGTTTCAAAAAGATTAGCCTTACGTTCTCATTTTCATTTTGTTGGGGGACTTACAAAATCTTGATAAGAAATGAAACATCGCACTTTGGGTATAAACCTTTGCAATGACAGCACCATTCAAAGGCTACGCTCTTTCAAAACCCTCAATAGCAACTGGTATATCAGAATTCCCTTTACATCTTTGGCTTCTTTTTGTAATTTTCAATCACGTAGCCATACTCTACAGCTGTATCTAACCCTGATTCTTTTTATTAAATCTTTGCGATGGGTTGGTAAATTATAACTCCACACAAAACTTTACAGAAGACTTACCTTTTACCAATAATCTCATTACATATGAAGCCATTTTCAAAAACTTAGACTCTTTTCCAAACATGAAACCAAAATATCAGTTTTAGAAATGTTGGCTGAATCCCCAAGTTTCACATTTTTGGCCGCCTTGAACTTTTTTTTTAAAAATATGAAATGCTATTATTTTGCATTCTTTACATACAACAGTTATTTTTTTAGATTCAGACAATAAAGTATTTTTTATAATTCATTTAAATTTCCATTTTCTTCAAGAAAATTGCTGTAATCCATACAGGTTTTAGCCTCTTGGCTGAACGAAACATTCAATTGTTAATGGATTGACCCCCTTTCCTTCGACTGTGAGGGGCAAACAAACTGTTCTTTTCTTAAAAAAACCATTTTTTTAAAAAATGGCAGGGGTGAATAAAATGAAAAGCAAAAAAATTTCCCGGAAATATATTACAAATTTTTAAAATATTATAAATGAGCTAGCAGAAAAACTCTTAAATACCAAAAGTTCGACCCAAAAGCACGTTTTAAATGTAAACAAGCATTTGCTTCACTTCATTTCTTCTACTAGATTGCCGTTCAAAGTATTTTAAAAAAAATAAAAAAAATAGGAAATTGGGGCTTACAATGCAGAAAAAAATTTTTTACATATGAGGGGGGTGGCGGTGGATCCCCGACAGGTGGTAAAACATTTTTAAAAAAAATTTTTAAAAATACTTAAAGCACGTAGAATGATAATTTTTGCATCATTAGAAGCGTAAAAATTCATATTTTATAAAAATGGGGAAAAAAGAAAATGAGTTTTTGGGGCAAAATTTTGAACCTACCCCTTAAAAAAAATTTAAAAGTGTATCAAATAACATAAACTATTTAAATTCTACCTTTGAACTCAAATGAAAATTTCGAAATGTTTTGATAAATAATTTTCAAATGTAGTCAGTAACAAAATTCTAGAAAGTATTTCGAAGGAAAAAAAATTATTCTAAAGGGAAAAATTATTACTAATTCAATAAAAAAATAATTTATTTGGTTTATAATAAAAAAAAATTGTAAACTTCTTTTTTTTGCAGATGGTTTTACCCCCGGTTTTTTTTTTTTCAACTTTACCCCTTACATGGGGGAAAAATTTTTTCCCCAAAAATTTAAAAAAGTTATTTTTTTTAAGAAATTTATCTTTTTTTTAGGACAAAAGGGCAAAATTATTAACGACATAGAAAAAATTTAGGTTTAAAATCTCAAAAAAATTTTTTCATCTAAAATTAATTTTTGTTCATTTACTGACTCAAAATGAGTTTTGAAATTAATCGGTCGAAGAGGGAATCATTTAAACCTTCTCTAATTTTGCTACTAAGAGATAAATATTAATATATTATATAAATACTTGAAAATTTTATTTGCTGGGTAAAAATTACGTACAGAAAAATTTAATTTATTATTTTTAAAAGAGTTTTTTATTTGTATAACCGATTTTTTGTTTTATGGGTTTGCTGTATTAATGAATATAAATATGTTTACCGAAACCGATCTCTTCCCCTATTTTTTTAACAGATCCCCTTTCGCCTTGCCGACAGACGTTGCGAAATTCCCGGCTTTTTTTAAAATTTCGGGGAAAAAATTTCGTAGTTGGGTGGTCCCCAAAAATTTTCCCCGGGAAACCCTTTTTCCCCGGCTGACCCGGGCTGTTAAAAGGGGGCGCCCCAAAAAATTGTGTTTTCTTTTCCCCCATTCGGTGACGACCCTCGTCTGAAAACTTATAAATGTCCCCCCTGCCATCAGCGCCTCTTGGGGAGAGATCAAAAAACGGACCGAAGGCGGCAAAAAAAGGGGGGTTAAGTCCGACAAAGAGTAGAAGGATGATTAGGGGGATGAGGATATAAGGGGGGTGAGATCCGGACTGGGACGGGTTTTTGAAGGGGTCGTTTGGACGTCCCGGCGATAGAAAAGCGATAACGAGCCCGCGGTACGGCGGCCCCTGATTTGGAAGGGGGGGTAGAAACGAAGGCACCGCGTTTGGAACAAACTCACTCGACTCTTTTGGGGAAATTTTCCCGAGTGAAACCTTTTACTCACGATTTGGGGACTTTTCGTGGGGGGAAGTTACACCTTTTTTTAAATGTGAAGAGACTGAAATTTTAACCCTTTTGTTTATTAAAAAGAATATATAATTTTATTTTTTTTGTTTTTCATACTGAAATAAACAAAATCCAAAACTGTTGAAATCATTCAAATACAAATAAATATTAATGCAAAATCTCCACAAAAAGTTTGTTTAACAAAATAAAATAAAAAAAGTTGGGAATTTTTAAAAAAATAATCTTCCCAAAACGTTTGGGGGTTCATTCCTTCTTAAATTACAATTACTCCTTTAAGACAAGTATCCTTTTTTTTAAAAAATTAAATAAAAAAAATTTTAAAACTACTCTATTCACCCAAATAAAATCTATAACTTTTGATCAGAGGCTACAAAAGTATTTTTTTAAAAACTCAATTCGGGCGATGTTCAAAAAGACGGGAACTATTTGCCCAAAAAACGTTTGGTTTTCTTTTTCCCCGACAAGCTGAAAAATTTCTTTTTGGGGGTGTATTTTTCTTTATTACGCGCCCCCCCCCCGGGGGTAATAAAAAATTCCCTTTTGGGAAGTTTCGGATGAACAATCGAAAACCCTCAGGGGGGTCAGCAAAAATTTTTTAAAGCAAGTTGAAATCCCCAGTCAGTAAAAAAGCTACTTCATGGTTTAAATTTAAACCCCCCTCCATTCCGGGAAATAAAAAAAGAAAAATTGACGTTTTCCCCGGATCCCCTCTATATCAGTGCAGTGAAGATTTTGTCAAGATAAGCTGTCAGTTCCTAGGTGGGGCCCCATACACCTTAAATTTTCGTTACCCAAAATTTATTTTTTTTAATCGTTAAAATTTTACAATGGGGCGATTTTTCAAATTAGTTAAAAAAAAAATAATTAGTTTCCCCGCTTCAGTGTAAATAATAATATTTTAGAAGATAATTTATCAAATTTTTTGGCAAAAAAAAAATTTTTTAAAAATTTTATCCAAACCCCGGGGCATGGGTCCCGGCCCCAGACCGCCCTGCAACTTAACGGCCTTTGGTGATGTGGAAATGTACCAATTTACTTCATTTTTTTTAAAAAAGCTACCCTTGGGGTGTTTTGGGCATTTCAGGAAGCCCGGGGTTTCCCCCTTCCCCTGGTTGGTGTGGTTTTATATTAATTCATTAAAAATTCCTTTTGAAATCCTTCCCCTTTTTGCATCATCGAGGTTCGTTTCTCTTTCCAGTAGCGCTGCACTTGCTTTTTCCGTGTGCAAACTTTTTCCCCCATGGAAATTTCTCCTTTTTCCCTTTCCCCAAAATAAGCTTTTTTTAAGTATATATTTACAAAGGGGGGGATATTAGTGATTTTTATTTTCCTTAACATTTTTTTTCGAAATTTCTTCCACTTCTTTTTTTTATCAAAAGGGTTTTCCTTTTTTTCCGTTTAGCCAAATGCCCGGCTTTTTTTAAATTAAAAATGTTTTTAGCTCTTTTTTCTCTATGGCTAAGATTTTCAAATTTCTATTTTTGATTAATGATTTTCAAAAAACAGAGTTTTGCTTTATTTAATACAAAATATTTATTTAAAGCGAAATGAAAAAAGTTTCAAAAATATACAGTCAACATCCATAACGAACCTCTATATTGCGAACTTTTTTTGGGAAAGGGGATTTCCAAAATTTCCCTTTTTAAAATAACCCCCCAATAAGTTCATTTTTTTAATGATTTTTTTTCCTATTTTTTTATGATTTCTGGACATTTCAAATTTTCTTTCTTTTCGCTGGTTAAAATTTTAATTTTGATGCCTAACTCGTCAAAAAATAAAATTCCGGTTTATCGTTCAATTTAATCCCCCTATCCAGTTTACGAAACATCTTCAAACCCCCTTTTACCCTCATGGGGGCTCAGCCCCTTCTGAACTAGTCCTTTAAAATAAAACATCAATTTCTTTTTTGAAAACAATGTATGTTTAAAATTACTTTTTGTATGTTTTAAAATTAAAAAATGTCCAAAAATTCATTAAATCTTAAGGCCAACGGCCATATTTTCAAAACAATTTTTACCCAAACAGATGGCTTTGTTCGTATGGCGTGGTGAGGTATTTTTAAAGGGGTTTTTACCCATAAAAAATAAAAAAAATGAATGAAAAAAGGGGTTTAAAAACATTTTTTTTAAATTTTACAGCATTATAGAATATTATAAAATTCCAATTACTTGGGTTTGGGAAAAGGGAAATTGAATACAGGGGAAACACGTCTTTCCTCTCGAGCCAAAGGGGGTGTTGTTAAAAGCGGTGCCCTTTTTTCATACCCGGTTCACTTCTCCTGCTCGCCTTTTGGGGTTCCCGTTAAAAAAAGGGGGGTGCCAGGCGCCCAATTTTGGGGACTCGGATGGTGTCAAAGGGGTAATGTTTGAAAAAAGGTAACCTTTCGTTACTATAGCAACGAAGTGTGGTTAGGAAATGATTGACAAATATAGTCGGTTTTTAAAAACGCAAAAGGCCCGGTTTGCCGTAAAACAAACCCAAAATATTCAAAAACCATTCAAAATGGGGGGAGGACAACGGGGTGCAGTGTTGGGGTTTAAAAAGGTTGGGGAAACGGGAAAAAATTTTTTAAAAGTTTGTCTTTTGAATTCCCGGGAAAAGGGAGTCAGTCTATTTTTTTTAAAATTTTAAAAGTACAAATATTTTGGGATATCCCGGGGGAAAAAAGTACGTTTACCTTTTTTTGGGAAAACATAAACGCCCAAAGGGGTTAAAATAAAAAAGGGAAATTTTAAAAGGGAAATTCCAATTTTTGGGGGAAAGGGTTTATTAGCCCTGGTTTTTTTTGTGAGGATATTTTTTTATTTGTCTTAGTGTTTTAAAATTTAATTTTTTTTTTTTTAAAAAATTTCTTTCCCGCTCATATCTTGGAAAACAAATTGTAGAAATTTCTATGTGAGAATACTCATCAGGGGGAAATAAAAACATTTTCAAAATTTGAATCTTTCACAAAAAAAAAATGTTACTTTTCTAAAAAAAAAATAACCTAGAGCAATTTTCCAAAAAGTTTTTTATAATTCTGTTTTCAAAACATCTAAATTTTTATTTACAAATTAAATTTTTTATTTCCGATACGCATGAAAAAATTTTAAAAAATTTCACTCAATTACAGTCGTCACTAAACCTGAAAAAAAAATTCGTCATTTGGAAATTTCCGTGAAATGGTGATTTATCTTTCGGGATAGTTTAAAAAAAACCCGGGTTTAAAAAAAATTTTTTAAAATTCCCTAACTATACATTATTATAAATTTAAATTTTTTTACCACACTTTTTTTTGTTTTAATAAAAATTTTTTGGGCCCCTATCTTCCCCATCAAAAAAAAATTTGGCTAAAAAGGAGGGGAAAAAAAAATTTGAAAAAAATACTCAATTTCCCAAATTTAAAAAAATTCTTTTGTATTATATTAACTTTTTTAATAACATTTTTTTAATTTTAAGCCTAAAAGTAAATTTTAAAAAGATATTTTTTACCAGTAATTTTAAAAATGCGTGTGCTAATTTAACTACTGGGTTAAAATCTATTAATTTTTAAGTTTTTTAAAAAAGTTTTCTCTTTAAATTTTTAAAACGCGGGGCCGGGAAAAAAACCCCATCCGGGGGAGCAATTTGGAAAGTTTCCAAAAATTTTTTGCCTTTTGTAAAATTTGCAGGCCGGGAAAAAAACCTGCTCAGCCCCGGGGGAAAAATTAAGGGGTTTTCCCCCCCCCTTCCCCCCCGCCTTTTGAAAAGGGGGGGGTTTTTTCCTCCCCATTTGCGCCAGGGCAAGGGGGTTTTTTTTGGAAGTTGGGGCAAACTTTTCTCTATTAATAATGGGGGGATACAACTTCTTGCATTTTTTCTGATTGGAGCGATATGCGTAGATGCCCCCCCTTCCTCGTTAAAGATGGGGATCCTTTTATGCGGCAATCTTGTAGAACATACTTGAATGTAGTCGTCGGTTGAGGGATATCAGTTTGGGGGGGGTGTGGTGAAAGTGGGTTGTACGCGCAAAATATTCTGTTGGTTTTAAAAAGAACCGGAGCACGTGTCGGAAAAAAAAGTATGACTAGTAACTTCGTCATATTCTCCTTCCTAAAATATTTCATATTCTACAGTGACACGCTTGTGACTTGCTCTCGTAAAAAATTTTGGATCTGCTCTCCCCGTTTTATTTTTGAAATAGTGAATTCTTTTTCCCTGATATTGGGAATTTTTTAAAATGGAATCAACTATCGAGCTACAATAATGTGATTTTTTTGTATATAAAATTACTCATATATATGTGTTTGTATTTTAAAAAAAAAATAATAGAAATTAGTTAAGATTGTATTGAAAATTTTTTTGATACATGCTAAAATTTTGCCTTTTCCATTCCCTTTTTTTTAAAAAAAAAGTAAATAAATATTTTTTTCCTTATCTTTTTTTATTATTTTTTGTAAAATATTTCTAAATGAACTTTGACAAAATATCCTTTTTACATATATATATATTTTTTGAAAAGATTCATATTGTAAAAAAAAAAAAAAATTTCATTCATATTACTTGGGGAAAAAAAACCTAACATTTAAATTTACTTTTTTTTTATACTATTTTATATACATCATATTTGAAATAAAAACTTTATTTATATTAGCTTGGGGGAAAAACACAACTAATATTAAAATTTATAATACTATTTTATATCATCATATTTGTAATAAAAATTTTTTATGTAAGTTTTTTAAATTTAAAGGTTTTTTTTTTCCAAATCCCTTTTTTTTTGAAAAAAGGGCAAAAATTTTTTCATTCTTTGTATTACTTATATTTGAATAAATCAATTTGTGAATTTTTTTTCTTTTTATTTTCAACAAATAATATTACGTATTTTTGAGATTTTTTTTTGAAGATGAAGATATCCTTTATTGAGGGCGATAGAAGTAAGCTGAAAGTTATTATTATTTTTTTTTTTGTTCTTTTGGTGAGTTGTTTCTTATATATATATATTTTTTCTGTTGAAGCTTCTTGGTGAATGCACTCAGGCCTTTTAAAGCATCTCAAGAATGTATAGATTTATTCCCCAGTTGGGAAATGGATTAGATATTATTCAAAAAAAAAAAATTTCCGCTCAAAAATAAAACTCAATTTTCCACGTTTTTTTTTCTAAAAAAAAATAAATAAAATAATGTTAGAACATTTTGTTTCTTCTTAATAATAAAGGTAAATGCTGCTGCCCCGTCAAGATTGGACTTTTGGACTCCGTTAGAAACTGATGGAAACTGCAATGTAAATTTATTATTACTATTATGAAAGTGTACTTTTTGTTTCAATATTTTACAATAATTAGTTTTTTATCGTTTTTCATAGTTGGATTCAGCCTTCCGTATCATCGAAAGATGTCGCAGACCAAATAAGAAATTCAACGGAGGAAGTCTTTTTTCAGGTTTTATTAGATACTGATTGCTGGCTTAATAACGGGCAACACTATTGCAAACGAACGTGCAATTCGAACTCTTCGAAACATTGCTTCGGTGACAGTAACGGAGCCTACGGACTTGATAAGAGCAAAAATTTTTTCGGAACACCTCGACAGACCCATCTCTGCATTTAATGCTTGTATCGGAAATGAGCGTAGAAAAATCATGGCATGTGTCACTAAATTTTTACAATCGAAATCCGAGGTGCGTCTTGATGAAGGTTTTAATGTTGAGATAATTACCATTCGTCGACCCGTAGGTTCGGTAAAACAACAAAAAAAGCTTTAAATCCCATCTATCGATAGATTGGAAAACATCCAAAGGTGCGTCCCCGACGACGATTTGAATATTTGCTGCGCTAAAAAACAATTCTTCTTCTATTGCAGAAGTTGAAAAAATCAGACTTAAGGTCTTTGAGGGAAAAAGACTGTTGCCTCCTTCAAAGACATGCAATAGCATTGCATCAGAAAACTGGTGTACCACAAGGACCTTGTGGATTTGAAGAAATTGCTTTGTTCGAGCAATACTTAAAAATACAAGTTATTGTCGTTTCCACTACTGCTTTAAATCAGGTACAATTATTTTTCATTATTTTTAATTGCCCCCAATAAAATGATATATATATATATATATATATTTACGATCTTTTTTCTCCTAGGTGTGTTACAAGGGACCTGTTCGGGAGGATCGCCGTATTTATTTATGGCATCATGACAACCATTTTGATGTTATCACATCTCCTAAAGGTTTTTATGGGTCAAATTTTTTTGTGAAGAATGCTTCAAACCATTTGATCACAAAAAAATCCAAAATGCACTACGATTTGTCATGTATGTCGGGCCTTCATGCCAAAATGGGGAAAGCAAACGATGCTCTGACTGCGATCGGAACACGCGTTCTGAATTCTGTTTCAAGGCGCATAAGGAAAATGGACTTTGTGATAAAGTAACTAATATTTCTAATATTTTCACTGGGTTTTTTTTTTATTTTTCTATTTTGTTGAAAATATGAATACTCTTATTTTTTTTATAGCTGTATCAATGTAGGAAATGCTGCAAAGTTATCTAAGAAAAATCTGCCCCAAAGTCAACATCAAGTTTGGGGGAAAAAAGGTGCCCCCCCTGCAAAAGCTGTTGCCGAAAGTCATATGTGCTACCTTCAGAAAGAATCTGCGAAGAAGTGTAACGAAAAGCTTATATTTTCGATTTTGAAACAGACCAATCCTGGAAGCATATTTTAAATTTTTCTGTAGCACAATTTCCTCGATGGTACTGAGTTTGTCTCTGAAGGCTACGTGCAATTGATAAATTTTTCAAATATCTCTTTTCTCCCCCTAAAAATATTACGGCCATAGCACACAACATGAAAGTGTTCGATGGACGGGTTTACTTAGATGGATCTTGGAACAAGGTCAATGCCCCCAGTCATTCCCAATGGCTCAAAAAATAATTTTATAACATTATCTGCATTAAATATAAAATCATAGATTCTTTTAACTTTTCCTATCCTTTCTCTCCCAAAACATTTGGTTTGGAAAGAGTTGGCTAAATTTTCCCCTCTATTTAACTGTCCCTTTAAACCAAAAAATTATGTCGGATCGTTTCCCGGGCTCTCATTTATTTTCTCCATCGTCCCTGTCAACTGGTGACAGAAAAAATTTTTCTGTGTATAACTGTCAAAAACTAATACTTTTGACTTCAAAAAGAGATTTAAATACTGCGGTAGCAAACATTAAATAAAAAAAGTATGAGGATAAAATGATAAAAAAATTTTTTTTCTCTTATAAATACAATATATATACATACATATATATATAAATATGTATATATATATATAAAATTTTTTTTCTTCTTTGTAGGTCAGATGTTGACATATTAAGGCGATGCTGTAAAATTTTCAGAGAACAATTTCAGAGTGTGACTGGCGTGGATCCGTTTTCATTGTGACTTTTTCATCGGCATGGCGTATATAGATTGATATAAACCGAAGACAACCCCAAAGATCCCTTACAACGTGTTTCTCAAACGTGGGGCGCGCCCGGGGGAAAAACTCTTTCGAGGGGGGCGAAAAATCAAAATAAAAAATTTAAAAATAATTAATTTACTCTGGAATGAATTAAAACAAAAAACTTTCAACATAGTAAAAATGTACTTTTACTCTGATATAATTTATATGTGATATAAGTCATCTCAAAAAAAAAAACTTCTTCAATACCTAATTTGCTATCTTTGATCCCAAAAAAAAATAAAAACTTTTTTTTTTTTTTGCTGTAATCTCATGATAAGTGTTTTTTCTCTCTTTCAGAGGAAAAACGAATCCCAGACCCAGAATAGAAAAAAAAATTTAGGAACATAAAAATTCTACATCACTGTGCTTATTTTTGAAATACTGCACGATATAGCTGTAATCTGTTTTGCTGATAATCTGTTTGGGCTTCTAAGTTATTGGTACAGTTAGTTATGACCCTCTTATGTGTGTGTCTGAACACCGGGAAGTTGTAAAAGTAATGTATTTATTTCTGTGTTGAGCTTTTTTCCATGCAAGGATTTTATGATATTTGGAAAATCTCGGAGAGCACTTTGGAGGATTACTTGGCCAAGACTTTTAACCCAGGTGGTCGCGCGAGACACACAGATCACAGAATCGTTAATTCTGGCAAAACTGTTTATTTGTTGCAACGAAAAAAATTGAAAAGTTCTGGAAAGTAGGTAAGTTTACTTTCTCTTAATTAGGTATTCACTGGAATCACGATTTGTATCAAGTATTGCAATAAAATAAATAATTATATATATATATATAAGGATTGGTGTGACTCAATAATCGTATCGAGGTGCGCTTTTATCCCGGGTTAGAAACATGTTGAAGTCTTTTCGCTTTAAATATTAAAAATAATACAATTATTCTTCATCGAATTTATATTATTTTTCATTATTTACTCTTTTATCAATTATAAATGCTAATTCTGTGAGGCTTAAAATTACAATTCCATAAAACTAATTATAATTAGACAATCATTTTTTAAAAATCATTTTTTATTTTTGTAAGCATTGACACGCACTTGGCTTTACTCTCCTTACAATTCAGCTATTATATCAATAATGTTTTATTTTTCTTATAGATGAACTCTTGCAAAAAGTGGGCACTTCAGCCGGTATACTTTTAATGTATCAGTTCTGCACAGAGTATTTTATAACTAATTAATTAATATTAAATTAAGAACAAGTTTTTTAATAAGTATTAACGGCTTCCATGGGCTTGTCTTGGAAAGTAAAGTTATTATAAGGGAATGCTTATGATTAGAAATTGACCCTCTGAGTTCTTTTCTATATTTAGCTGATATCTATATTTTTGTTTTCTAGCAGCCACCGCATTTTTAATATGTTCAATTTAAAAATTAGAGAAAGGAAAAATAACATAATAATTATCCTATTACTTAATTTTTTTTTTGCTTAAAAGTAACGTATACAAAAAATTTAATACTTATTTATTTGTACATGGTTTATAATTAAGATCGCGTATTGTAGCTTTGGCGTCAAAGTGCATTATTATTGCGTACTACATTATTAATGAAGAAGGGGGCGCGATAAAGGTGTGATTGAAAAGGGGGGCGCCAGCATTGAAAGTTTGAGAAGCACTGCTGTACAAGGATATTGCAATTCCACCAATTTCAGTCGGGATAGTATTCGATGGTTAGACTTCGTTGCCCATACGGAGGGACATCGAATACTTCACGCTCTGAATGGGACAGGCGAACAAAAAATTGCAGGATATAGTGTGGATGGCTTCTGTAAAGAAACGAACACTGTATACCAGTACCAAGTGAGTTATTATTATTTATTATTATTATTATTTATTCTTATCTTTTTATTGCAATTTTCTTTTTTTAAAAAAAATGATAAAGGAAGTTTTAAAACCCCCTTTTCTTTTAGGGATGTTTTCATCATGGCTGTGAAAATTGTTATGATGGAGATTTAATACACCCCTTGGCTGGTACTACAATGAGAAGCCTGCGTCAAAAGAAAGAAGGTGTTACAGATGCGTTGCGACAGAGAGGATATAATATCATCCAAATGTTGGAGCACGATTTTGTACATTTGAAGAAAACGGGGCAATTCAAAGAATTCCTTTTACAGCACGAGGTCACAGACCGATTGAATCCTAGGGATGCATTTTTTGGTGGAAGGACCAATGGAATTAAGCTTTTCTTTGAAGGATGTGCGAAATACATTGATTTCACCAGTTTGTATCCTTGGGTTAACAAATACTGTGAATATCCTGTTGGCCATCCCGAAATAATAACGGAGGGTTTTCGGGATATTGACAGCTATTTCGGTCTGGTGAAATGCAAAGTGTTTCCTCCTAGAAAGCTATTCCACCCCGTGTTACCATTTCGATGTAATGGTAAACTGATGTTTCCTCTCTGTCGTACGTGTGCTGAAACCCTCGGTCAAAAGACTTGTAGCCATACGGATGAAGAACGGTCCATCACAGGAACGTGGGTGACTGAAGAAGTAAAGAAAGCAAGAAAAAAGGGATACAAAATTATAAAGGTAATTAAAAAAAAAATTTTTTTTTAGACATGCTTTTTTTTATTTATAAATATATTTATATATTTTTTTTTCAGATCTATGAAGTATACCATTTTCAGTCCTCCTCAAAGGATCTCTTCCGTTCATACATCGATTTATTTTTAAAAATAAAGCAAGAAGCGTCCGGTTATCCGAAGGGGTGTTTAACTGAACAGCAAAAATCAGAATATATCATATCATATTCTGAAAAGGAAAATATTTCTTTAGATAAGAATTCCATCAATGTAAATTTAGGCCGGCGTAGTGTAGCGAAATTAGCTTTAAACAGCTTTTGGGGAAGGTATATATATATAAATCTATTATTTTGGCAAAAATATTACAAAAAAAATAAATAAATAAAAGTTATTTTATTATTTTTATGCATTATTCTTTTTCTCTTTTCCAGATGGGGTATGAATCTGAACAAAAATAAATTGAATTTTGTGTCAACGGTTCATGACTTTAATAAAATGTTGATGGACAAAACAAAACATGTATGTATATATATATTTGGCGCAGAATATGCATTTTTTAAAAGAAAAAAAAAATCCTAATATTTTATAAAATATCAGTACACAATTTTTATTTTATTTTTCCTTAGATAAAAGATGTGTTTCTACCTACTCCTGAAATAGCTGCATTTCAGTGGACACAAAATAACAATTTTGTTACTCAAGACAGTTCCACTAATATTTTTATTGCTGCGTTCACGACTTGCCATGCTCGCCTAAAGCTTTACAGTGAAATAGAAAAATTAAATGAGTCAGTATTGTATTTCGATACGGACTCAATTATTTACAAAAGTGATGGAATTAATGATCCACCCCTCGGAAACTTTTTAGGGGAATTTACCGATGAGTTAAATGGAGGAACTATAACTTCTTTTGTAACAGGTAAGGAGAAAAGTTTTTTCTCTTAAGAAAAAAAGGCGGTAAAAAAATAGAAAAATAATAACTTATGTATATTATAGGAGGACCGAAGAACTATGCGTACAAATTGTCGGATGGCTCTGAAGTTTGCAAAATTAGAGGATTTACTCTCAATTTTCAGAACTCTTTAGTATTGAACTATGATTCAGTAAAAGAGCTTGTTTCAAGTATGGATGCAACTCGATTCATGACCGTTACGAATCCGAGGAAAATAACAAGAGACAAGAAGAAAAGAAAAGTCGAAAATAAAGAGGAGAGTAAAACATATAAAATGGTGTACGATAAAAGAATCATCCAAGAAGATTTTAGTACTTTACCTTATGGCTACTAGTAAGTGTTTTTTTTTTAAACAATATTTTTATAAAATCTTATTTACCTTATTATTAACAAAAGAAATAAATTTTAATAATATTTATGTTAAATAAAAAATAAAAAAATCTTTTATTATATTTAATTTTTTTTATTATTATTTTTTTAGAAAAAATCTTTGCTTCACAAGTGGTGGGAAAAAAGAAGACAATAAAAAGAAAAAAAAACTGTTTTGTTCGATGATGAAATGTACAAATCTTTATATATATATATATATATATATATATATATATATATATATATATATATATATATATATATATATATACTTTTATTTTTCTTTTAAAAAAATGTATATATAATGTTACAAAAAATTTATAGAGAAAATAATAATTTTTAAAAAAAATGTATGTATATGTACATAAATGTTTCTATAATGTTACATAAAAATTATAGAGAAAAATAATATATTTACATAAAATTTATAGTGAAAAATAATATATTTACATAAATTTATAGAGAAAATAATATTTAAAAAAAAATGGTTGTATAATGTATATAAATGTTTCTATAATGTTACATAAAATTTATAGAATATATATATATATATATGTATTGTGCATAAGTATGTTTTTTTGTAGTCAAATAAAAAAATTGTATCTTATGAAAATGCTTCTTTCTTTATATTAGGTTGGGGGGAAAAAACGACATGACACAAATATTATTCAATATAAATTTACTTTTTTATTGAGGCAGAATAAAAATACATCATCAGAAATCAAGCGTTTTTTTCTTTGCGTACATACGTTTTCGCACACTGCTTTTAACTAACTTTTCAGGTTTGAATAGTTTCCTATTCACAATGAAATTTTTAGGAATGTTTATTTCTCGCAAGGCTGCATGAAATTCTGTAGATCCTTTTGGAGAGTTTTTTCTGTTACGTAGCAAATCTGTTATTAGCGACACAATGTTAGTGCGAGGTAACCGTTCACTTTTATAGATAATTTCTCCCTCAGGGGTCCAAGATATGATTGAATGCTTATCTTTTAAGAAATCTAGAATGTTTTTTGCAGTTTGTTGGTACCTAATCGGAGCGGAGTTTAGAATTTTTGTAGTTATATTGTTTCCATCTTCGAGTACTGGCTCTTTCTTTTCCACTGTTTCTTCTATCACTTCTCGTTGAGGATGATGTATTTTTACAAATTTTTGAAGAACTTGCAAATATTGGTTTGCTTTTTCACTCTCTAATATAGTTTTATTTCGTAAAATGTCTTGCATTTGTTGGTCTAAATCTGATAATTTGTCAAATATTTCAACTCGATCTTCGGGCACTAAAATCATTTTCTTACTAAACTCCATGAATAAGAGAACCAATCAATGAAATGGCCGCTGGCAATAATATAGAGAGGAATCCGTCACCTCTCTGAACCAAAAGTTTTCTCTTCTTATATAAAGGCACTTTTCTATCAGAAAGTTTCCTCAAACTTTTTTTATAGGGAGATAAACGAATCTTCTGATTTTTAGTCAAAGGTACATTTCCTTTTAGAACATTCAAAGCACATTCACATAAAGATTTAATTATACTATTCGAACATTTCTTTAATAAGACACTCTTAGCTTTAGTTTTGGCGATTGATTTTATTTGTTCTAAATGCTCGTGTGTACAAGCTGACATACTGAAATAAAATGATGCACCATGTCGAGTGTAACAGAATTTATACAGTTTCTAAAAATTTTCCATAAACTCTAACTTTGTAAGCAGCACAATGATTAAAGTTCTTCTCATGAGAAAAAGGGCACATCACATCTGAAGAGGGCAAGTAATTTACTTTAGGACATTCAAAATCGTCTAAATTTAATATATTACGACCGCTTAGAAATTGAAAGAACTTTACATCTAGCACGTAACGGAAATAAAAGTAAGGTAATTCACCGCTCTCCCATTTAATTTTATGAATATTCTTCGTTACCCATGAATAAGTGCACTGTTTTGGGGTAGGTAACTGATCAAAAAGAATGAGGTGGTTTGAATAGCCATCTCCCGCGAAAACTGTCGTCGTTGACCGCACATACTGCCAATTCTTTAACGACAAAAAGTTCCGATGAAAGTTGAAATCCTTCGAAGTCTATGACAGCTGAAGTCATTGTGTAAACTAGTTATCGAGGCTGGTACACGAAGAATGTATCCCCAGGAAAAAGACCGCTGCGCAAGCGCATTGAATCACTCGTGTCGGGTTTAAGGTCAATTAAAAGATAACTGAAAGGTTTCGAAGTAGCATCTTCGTATACTTCTCTAAAGAATTTAGATTTACCCGGATATAACTGTTTTCCAATATTCATAACTTGAGATTTATCTCGTGGATTTTTGAACAAAAACATATAGTGAGCATTTAGGGAAATGTCTCGTATTCCCTTGTAAAATACATTTTGTACTACAAAAATAACACTTAAATTACGATGGTGGCTTCCCTTAGTAAATAATTTCGTTAATTTGGAATCCCCCGAAAGTTCCGACATAAGATCGTCAATTACGATTAAGGCATTTGATAAACTGTTTATATCAGGGGGTAGTCCTTCATAAAATTCGATGCCTCTCATTTCCCTATAAAGTGCTTGATAAGCACCGTAGCACCATATTATGTTAGAAGGAAAAGGGTAAATCATTTTAAAATCTATTAACTTTTTAATCAATTGCGTTTTTCCGCACCCCGTGGACCCTGCTACGATCATCGTAAAGGGATGTTTTAACTTTAGCGTTTCCATTATTACTAAAAGGAAACGTGATGGAGAAAGTATATTTATACTAAATAGAAGGAAAACTAAATACAATTCAAAAATTTTACTGTCTAAAAATCATTCTTACACCATAACGCTTTTTCACAAACTGAAATATTCGAAAATCATTCTTTTGACACTGAAGCAAAGTGTTTGTAATTGAATACATAGAATTCCCTTGACTTCGCTTAAAAATGAAGTAAATACAATACGCTCCACATACATTGGAAGTGGGACTTTGAAATGGAATGCAATTCCAGGAGACTGCAGAAAATTTGGAAACAAAGTCTCGAAAACCTTCTCCATAATATTCCGGTGGATATCCGTAAGAGTCGAAAAACTCTATACAGTTATTTTCATGACAGAAAGCCAGCCAATGTGATCCAGGTTGAGAAGAGGCATCCGAATTCACCACAATTGTAGATTTTTTCTTTAAAATAGGTATAGTGTCTGATGCGTAACTCCTCGGAAAAAAGGTGCGGTAACAGGGTCATGGGATAGAATAAATTGTATCTGATTTCCATCCATATCAGTTTCCAAAGTCGTATAAAATATTTCTCGCCTTGTTTATCTCTATTATGTTATCGAACTCCGAAAAAATAAGAACGCATATCGTTTGACTGAGGGCTTTACTAAATTTTATTTCTATTCTAAGATTACTATGCTTGATCAAGTTCAAGTGATCTCCAGTGCACAGATCGGGAGACAAATTAAAAGCAAATAACGTGTTTCCACTTATATACTCCTCCCTCGATATAATTATTTTGGGCAAAATTCAAATCCAGGGGATTATGTGGAGTTGGTTGACCGTCTACATACACACCAATGAAGTTGATGTCGTAATGCTTAAAATCGAAAGGAGACTTCTCGAATGTGCCGTGAAAGGAATCGTTATCGACACATCCCACAACAATTCTCTTAGGCATTTGACCAATAAAAATATTATCTTGTACAAATGACATACTTCCTTGTGGGATGGAGTATACTTTACATAGAACACGATTAATTGGGTATTTTGCAGTTTCTTTTTCTAAGGCCTTCATGTGACCCAATACAACTCCGGAACTAACGTGTACTTTTCTTACTAATAAGGTAATTTTCTCAAGAGTAACTTTATACCCTTTTTTTCCATGAAGACAAAATTCTGGTTTACTTCGAATCAATTTAATCTTTAAATCCACTAAATTTAACAACAATCTTTCTTGATGAAATAAATCACAGTGTAAAGGGCCAATCATGTCTACAGAAGCACTCGATTCAAAAAAAGCAGATCGTTTCTTTAACCCTTCTTTGTTATCTTTATAA
Organism: Trichonephila inaurata madagascariensis; assembly: GCA_019973955.1. Taxonomy (NCBI): domain Eukaryota; kingdom Metazoa; phylum Arthropoda; class Arachnida; order Araneae; family Nephilidae; genus Trichonephila; species Trichonephila inaurata. The sequence continues at coordinate 1,543 of BMAV01021019.1, read as the reverse complement.
AACATTTCACATGTCAGTTGGGAAGTTTTACTATCGATTCCATGATTCAGTAAAGTCTCAATGTATGATCTGTAAGGGTAAGTGTTGCTAGAATTAGAAACCAGGCGTTCATTAAGTGTGATATCCACTTGAGAAAAAAGGGAATGTAGAAATAGGTTAACGGGACCAATCTCTGCGCCTTTTTCTATTGGGGAACCATCTGATTTTACAATTTTTGCTTTTAAGTAAAGTTGCGTTTGACTCAAGTCTAGATATTCTTCACCACTTCCAGAGATATGAAATTCAACTGGACCGCCATCGAATATATTAGACAATGGATGAAATTCCACCCACTGACCTCTTTCTACGGCTGTTTGGGTGGCAGGTAAGTGAAAAAGTTCTAGCTCTGATTTGACACATTCGGGGGATCCTTTTAAAATAAATGCCATTACGGGTCAAAGATATCTCGTCCTTTCACCTTTCTTGCTTTCTTCGAAATGACCTTCTTCTGTTTCTTTCGCTTCCTTTTATATTTTCCTCGTCCTATCATCGATTGCACATGTTCGACAGCTTTACGAGCCATACCTCTTCCAGCTTCTTCACTTCGTTTTCTCGCGGCGATTTTGAAATCTTCTCCAGACAATACATCACTGACCACTCTCGTACCCGTCCTCAAAGCTTCCTTTCCTACAGCCTTTCCTCCCTTGACTAAGAAAGGCAAAGCGGCTCTAAACAATCGACGAAAAATTCCTCCTAATCCATAACCTTTCTGAAACGACACGCCTTCGTAATAAGGAACTCCTGACCCGATATGATTCGTATAATGGTCTTCAAATTTTTTTTTACAACACACGTTGGCGCTCCCGCGTCTTTCTGATTAACATAACCCTATGTTCTTTGCGGGCCCGATTAATGGCAAAACCCCAACCCCCTACCAAAAGAGAAACGGATCGAATATGAAATGAGATATACTATAAAGGATAGAGCGGCAAACCCTAAATAAATAGCAATAGGGAAAGGGCAGGGTCAGAATTGTAGTGTGGAATCACGTCAATAGCATGACAAAGTTAGTGTGAAATCGGACCAAAAATAGGCAGTCAAAAAATTAGCTGCATTGCGGATCAAAAATCTTCAAATATAAAGTTATAGATTATATTTCTAGGTCAAGGGACCAGACTGGAAAAGGTAATATTAGATATAAATAATTAGATAACAGGGTTATTTAGGATAATTGAATAGAATCTAATTGCGTGATCTGACTTTAAAAACGTGATTTAATTTTGACTCTCCTCTAAATTTAAAAAGTGTCAAATTAGAACTTAAGTATTATAAGTTACTCTTAATAAAAGTTGTATTAAAATTATTTCATCATTTTTATAATCCCACACCTCTCGCGGGCCGGTAAAACATGGTCATCACAGGATGGCAATGTCTCAATCCCCCAACGTAGTTAATTCTGGGTTAGGTAATGTAGGTAAAAAAATTCTACCTGAAATGTACTTTTTAGGGGCGGAGAATGTAGCAGGTTCTGAGTGCATCGACAATAAAATTCGTTTTAAAAAAG
>BMAV01021018.1:0-14027 GCA_019973955.1 Trichonephila inaurata madagascariensis | reverse complement strand
TTTTAAAAAACTTGTTTAAATTAGTTTTTTTGGTTGATAAAAAATTCTTTGAATAAATTCCTTCTTCGAATCAATGAATATTTATTATTCTGAGAATAGTAATTTTATAACTTAGTTTAATTGCAAATAACAATGCTCTCAAAGTAATATTCCTTAATATTTGACACTCATATTCATGTTTTTGAGAAAAGTGTTAAATTATTATGCACATTTTTAAAATTAATATATATTACTTATAGATGTTGCCCGGAGCATGAAAATCTTGAAGGAAGACATTATGCTTACCGATATGGTCAATTCTGGAGTGTAGTTCCTAACGAAGGAAAATGCGTATGCACTTACGTAGCTCATTATAATGATACCAGCTTCACAAAAGACCTGGAACTAAGACTATGTGACAATAAGCTGGAAATTTCTAGATGTTCTCAGTCTTGGGAAAACGAGAGAGTCCACGGGCTTTGTAAGTCCTTTTTGGATCCAGTATACGTTGGCCACAAGATCTACAGGAATCTGTTTTGTGCTGAGTGCAATTACGTTAAGTTGGATGAGGCCAAATGTATGCCCTCCATTGTAGATCGCAAGCTTACGGAAGGTTCAAATATTTCCGAAATTTTTCAGTTTTGTATCAACAATCCAGCGAGCATGTGCTTTTGACGATTTTGGCAGAGGGGTCTTACCTTTTTCGGATTTACCAATATCGTGGGGTTTGCGGATCCAAGGTGGATCCCAAAAGTGATTTACGACTCCAGGTCGAAACGATGCCGTAAATTTTTTGTGGATTATTAATATCCATCCACTGTAACTTAAATTGAAAAACTTCATTTTTTTAATCGTGGTATTTGTTTCGTACCGACTTCAAAAAAAGGTGATCGTAAAACAAACCCTTGATTTTTTTGGCGCCAAAATGTTTGAAAAATTGTGCCGGCAAATCGTTTTTTAAAAAAAGGGTCGGGATCGAAACCCTTTAAATGAAACTGGGAAAAAACATAAAAAGACTGCCGGTTGATTTAAATTACGACCTTGCTATCTCTCAAGCAAACGCATTTCTTTTTTTTCCCCATCCAAAAGAATTTATTCTCTTAAACCCGATCTTCATTTTTTTTTTTTCATTTTTTCCCGTAGAAAACCACTTATCGGGCCTGAAATATGGGTTTTTAAAAAGGTACTAAAAATTCCCCCCAAAAAAAAAGAAGAGAAATGCATACTTAAGGTTGATTCAATCAATACATTTCCCCTTTTCTCAAACATAAAATATTCTTTTAACATTTCAGACGTTCATACCCCGATGTTATCAATCTTCATTCATACACCGGCTAATCACCTCTTTCTTGCCTTTGCCATTCAAAAGTAGAAAAAATCCACTCAACTCTTCACTTTCCACTCTAGAAAAATCTCTGCTACAAACAAATCTTCCGAGTCCATTGTTGGAATAAAACTGACCACTGTCCAAAAAAAGATAGAAAAAGTCGTCTAGGTATAGTTACCAACTTGACGCCAAAATTCTAAAAAAAATATTGCCAAATTTTTGTCGCCAAATGAGGGGGCTGTGCTAGGATCCAACCAAAATTTATGGTTCGATGCAACGTTTCACTTCAAACGGGAACGTTCATGCTTTATTTTTTTGGTGAGAGCAATGTAATACTTAAAATACTGTGTGTTGGTTCATTCTTAATAACTGTTTTGTAAGTTTTCAGTTCTGAATTTGGTTTGATTTGGTCAAAAAATCCTTATAATACTTCTCAATCAAATATTTTGGAAAACATTCAGTTTGTTGCATTACGTTTTGTTACATAGTTTTCTCAGTGTCAGAACCATACAAAAATTGAATGTACTAGTAATTTGTACATATTTAGTTTGATCTTTACTTTGATATTTGTTGTTTTACTCAGCTTGTTATATATATATAAGACTTTTAAAATAAATTCAAAATTTTTGCAATTCTGTCTAAAATTAATATCTTTATCAGTACCATCATTTTCTTTTTGTCTCTCCCAAATCTAAAAAAAGAGCCTACATCGTTTTTTGAGTTACACAGATTATCTGTTTCAAAAGTAATTCCTTCATCATTTACAAAATATGTGTCATATGAATCTTAATTTTTTTTTCCAAAAACACACACGATTCTACGACTTTTTTTTTTTGAATTTTTCACAAGTTTATTAATTTTTGAATTATTTTTAACAACTTATTTACGTGTCTTTATATTTTTATAGGATTATATTTTGACATTTAAAAAATGTAGAGCATATAGTTTTGCTTCTGTACCAGATGTCGGCAACCTTGTAGTTGTGCTTAACCAATTTTTTTTTTAATTTATTTGCAAAACTCCTCATGCTCCGCATTGCATAACATGAAGCTTACAGACGTAAGTGGTAACATAATTATATCATAAAAAACAAATTTGGAGGGAAAAAAAAAGAAAAAAAAACATTTAAGACAAAAACATAAAATAAAAAGGAAGAGGGGAAATACACAAATATAAGTAAGGGAGGTACCAATATATAAAATTTTAAAAATCTATGCAGTAAACAAGTTTTCTTAAGACATTTAGGCTCTCAGTACTTTTGACCAACAAAGACAAAACAGGTGGCCAGGAAACACCTAAGAGTTTCAACTCCTTTTTAAAATTTTCTCTTTTACAGAAATAAAGTTTACAATACAACAATACATGTTCCACAGTTTCAGCATCCTGTGACCACAAGAACAAATATCACTACTAATTAAATTAAATCTAGATAAAGAGCTATTAAAATTTCCATGTCCTGTTAGAATCTGGGATAACTTGATATCAGTAGCAAAATTCTTACATTTAAGCCGTTGATAAATGGTCGGAAAAAACCTTTTAGTCCACAAAGCTTTAGGTGAGGCCAAGAATTCGGTGTTCCAGGAAGAAACAGTTCTTTCCCAAGCTAAATGCTTCCAGTGGGACAATGGCACAGACTTCAAAAGGTTCATATCTTGGCGTTGCCTCTTTGGCCAACTGAACCGCTCTATCATTGCCGAGATTTCCGCTATGGCCCCGAACATAAGAAAAGTGGATGTCACAGTCTAGGTAGTACAGAATATACTCTGAACCTCTACAAGTTTTTCTGTAGAGTTTACGTTGAGCAAACAATGGAGTGAAGAGAGTGAGTCAGTGCAGATAAGAAAACCAATGTGATTCACAAATTTAGGGCCAATCCCAGTAGGTGTTCAGCGCGTGCACCGCACTCAGGCGGCAAAACAAGAGTTGTTCGCTGTGTAATTCTATCAATCAAGCAAAATTTTCTACGAATTTCTCAAAACAAAACTTAAGGTAAGTCGAATAAGTATGCTGAATTTTAAATGGTTATCGAAAGATAAAAATAAGTTCCGAATTTTCGATAGCATAGCAAAATTTAAGAAAAATAGAATGTTAGGGTACAGTGTGTTGGTTCACCGTTCATTAATGTCTACTCTTTACACACATCCTTCATTTGATAGCAAAATTTTTGGCAGAGTTTTCTTGCTTATCGGTGGCACTCACTGCACACTGATGCTTAACAAAGGCGTCTCAAAAAGGATTTCTGCGAAAGTTGCTTTACGAAAATTTCCAGTATGGTTAATATTACCTGAGACACATAGGAGTTGTTTAAGTTCAATATGCGTTTAAGGAAATTAAACGTTTTCAATTTAGTAATGGCCTTATACAATTGAGAAAAACAAAATAAAGGAAAGAAGTGATTTTTGTGTTTTGCATTTTATTAATGTTTTACTTTTTACTCTTATACAGGTAGGAGGGGGAATGCCCAAAAGGAACCGAGCTCACTCGAGAAGGGTTTAGAGGTACAAACCGATCCCTCGGGAAGCAACCACTCCCACGTCCAGACTTTGTTGAAAAAAAATCAAAGTTTACATTTTATAAACATTAGAAGACAGTAAAAAGACAAAATACAAATTTAAAGGGAACTGCACTATATACATACATGTGCGTGAACGTGATACAAATATACAAAGAAAATATAATAAAATTAATGATAACATAAGAAGTATAAGAGAAGGAAAAAATAATATATATCATCCAACTTTCTTACAAATTCAAAAGAAAAATAAGAAAAAAGAGAAAGAAAGGCAAGAAACAAAAATAATAAAAAATAAAATGTTTTTATGAATCATATTTTCAATTGGCTTCATCACTTCCCGTTGATATTTAAAAAAAAAAATCACCGGAAAGAGGATTATTTTTTTTGAGACCAGCTGGGTAAAATAAACAAATAAAAGAGAAAGAAAAAGGGGAGGAAGAGAATTTTATTTAAAAAAAATCATTTTTGTTAAAAAAACAACAAAGAAAAAAAACAACAAAAAAACAAACAAGAAATTAACTGAAAAGTATACTCAAAATGTTGACTAAGAGTTAAACCAGGAAGCTGCAATATATTATGTGAGGAAAAAAATAAGGTTTAAAGATTGAAAAGGAAAGAAAAAAAAATCCATTTCCACCTAAGGAATTTGATCCCGGATTGAATAGGCAATTTTAATACATGATTTTAGTTTAAAGTGGATGGAAGGATTTCTACGATAGATTGGAACCAGGCTTTTTTAGGAATTTGAGATGGAGAGACCAAATGAAAATCCTTAGTCAGAGGACATGCGAACACATAATGGTCATCGTCCCCAACAGAACCACAAAGACAGTTGGGAGTAGTTTTTAATTTGAAGCGATACAAATACGAAACAAATGGGCCATGGTTTGTTAAGAATTGGGTAACGTAACTGGAATGAGGTTTGATATCTAAACTGGGTTGGGAAAGAAGGCTTTGACTCGTAAGCCAGTATTAGAATTTGATCACCGACTCTCCCAGCCCTCAATTAATTTATTTTGAAGTGTTTTGATGACATAAGAGCGAGGGGCGGGAACACTCTCCTCTACACCATTAGCGGTAGCGATTTTATTAAAATGAGATTATTATTATGAACCTTAACCCAGAAAATATAAAAATTGCAGATGAGCTTATGTCAACTTTAAGTATTAGTCCAAATATATGAAAAATTTCCTAGTGGGGTGGCATATTAAGCTTTTGCACGTGGGCGGCCGACACCCTAGGATCGGTCCCATTCAAGATGTCCAAAGAATTCTCTAGTAATTTCGAGAAGCATCCATATGGCCGCCAAGTCGCCAAAAATGATGCCAATGGATTTACCGCCATTATTTAGCGAAGTTCCCATTGAAACGTCATTATAATGTAAGGGACAGTGTTGCTTGTGCGAATATTACAGTTTTTATCGTAAATAAATGCTACAAAAAGTAATATTAACTAATTATACATGCCCATTTAAATTATTTACACTATTTTAAGACAAAATTAAGCACTAATTACCCACACAATTTGCAACAATATTTATACATTTCAATGAATATAATATAGTAGAAAAGTAAATACAGAACCTCTATGTAACGAAGTCGCTAAATTCCGAAAAAAAGTTCGTTATATGGAAAATTCGTTATATAAAAGTTCATCTTTCAATTTTCTTTATAAACCACATAAAACGAATTTTAAGTTCATAAACACAAAAAAAGTGACTGTTCACACCTTTCTGTAAATTAATATATATTTATTTTATATATCTTACCTAAAAAGAAAAAAAAAGAAAAACTGCAAGAAAAGTTTCTTGGCGCCTTTATCCACTTTCTGAAGAAATAAATTTTTTCTTTTATGCTCAAACCCTTACGTTTTGACATTTGAGAGCTACAAGAAACGAAGTAACCAGTATGACTGATCAATACTACAAATAAACGAAGACTAGTTCAAGGACACGAGACTCTACTGAAGGTAAAAGGGGATATCGAAGATGTTTCCATTGAACTGGACAAAGGGAGTTAAAGGTTGCACTTCTTGGATGAAATGCCCAGAATTATATTGCTCTCGGCGAGTTAGGCCAGTTCAAGATTTATAACCACCATAAAATGTGCTAAAAGAAATAACTCAAAATGTCCAGAAATAGTTCAAAAATAGGGGGAAAAAAATTGAATCACAAGAGAAAAAGTTTGTTATATAGAAAATGAACTTCGTTACTGGGAGGTTATTTTACGAAGAAAATCGAGAAATGTTCTTGGTTCCAGTAAAAAGTTCGTTGTATAAAAAAATTCGCAATATAGAAGTTCGTTATTTGGAGGTCCGACTGTACGTTTATTTAAAATAATGATCGAAATAATCAAGTGAGCGAGCTTTATTAGTAGTTACTCTTCCATTTCTTGCGATGGCTTTGCGGTCCAGTAAATATAAAGCGCAGAGAAGCAAAAAGCGAAAAAAAAAATTGGCAGGTATAGAGACTGCCGATAGAAGTGAAAACTTAGAACTTTTAGTATTAAAATTTGAAGTTTCATAATGTTTGAATTAAAATTATTGACACTCCGAGCAACAATTATATGCGTGTTTATACGATATTTTAATATTCAAATATATTACAGGGCTATACAAGTCGTGACGAAATATAAATACAATTCAATTGAAATAATTAATATACAATCATATTATTTATGGATAGTATTTGTATTTACTTAAATTTCAATGTACTTGATTTTTAACATTATTTTAATTGTTTGCATCATTTTCATCGTTAATTTCAACAATACTTAGACCTTTTGTACTTTCAATTATTTCATTTTGTTCTAAAAAAGACACAATAGGCTTATGGTAACTAAAGTAAGAAAAAGGAAAACGTTTGATTCAAATTTATCTCAGTATCGCGTAAAAACCGCATCGATCGTCGTTTTGTATTTTGTAGCACTGAGTTTTTGATCACTGAACATATTTAAATTAAGTGTTTAATTTAGAAATTCAATTAGTGATAAATTTTTATCATCTGCAAAGTTAATATTAAAAAAAGTCTCCATTTAAAATCATCGGTAAAGTATCATATTTTTAAATTAAAGTCGGAGCCGTTTTCATTATTTTAAACTAAAGATTTTAATGATATAAGGCAATAAACTATATATAATTTAGCATTAATAATCATATTTTAAACTTCAACACAATAATCCTGAATTATTATTAGATTTTATAAAATTTTTAATTTCAAAACCCACGATAAAAATATGATTGAACAAAACTAGAAGTCTGTTTTACCACGGTAGTAAGAAAACGTCTAAGCCACTGTGAAGTACTAATTCGCATTGCGTGATGCATTGCAGTGGTTAAATATTAGAAAATAAGTAATACAAAATTTTCTAACGCCAGAATAAATACGAAGATTTAAAATAATTTTAAATAATATAAAATTTTTAAACGCCAAAATAAATACGAGTATTTAAAATAATTTTCTGTTATTTATTTTTTATCTTAAAAATATTAGTATATTTTTATTTAGTACTCACTATTGTACTGCACAATGATTCTTCAATTAAACGATTCAAATAATAATCAAACAAAAACACTGTTTCAACAATGCACAGTATGTACACATTGAACTTTTCACTACATCCATTCAATTTCACTTATAAGATATACTCAGCACTATACGTCAGCTGTATAGCTACAGATATACTGCTATAAGCATGTCGGTGACACGAACGCAAGAGATTGCACCCATCCAATTAAGGCGCACAGCACACTGCGCGTGCGCCAGTCATGAGCATGTCGGTGACGCGAACCCATAAGACTTTCCCCTAGCAAAAAGTGCCCAACGCGGCTAAAAAAGTTTTCACTTAAAAAAAACAAACTAATATATATATAAAGCTACATTTAAGTTTCAGAAGAGGTAAATTAGTGAACCATAACTGATGATCAGCGATTTTGGGTCTCGTGATCCAGTTTGAAATCTGTCAGACATGTCTCTTTTGTTGAACAGAGATACGCTAAGCATGGTGTTTACAGAAATCGACTCCTAAGAGAAGGGTTGATTGTGGCGTTATAGGTAAATATATTTCCGTTTTAGAATTCCTTTTAAATCAAGAGACGAGGGCTAAATGAATGTTTTTGAACACTTTAGATAACAGTAACTTTAAAAAACAATATATAGTCAGTCATACAACATCATGAATATATAAGGGTTTGAAATTTATTGACACTGCTTCTGACCTTGTCTTCAGGGACATTTGGATCTTAACTGACAGTCGTGCTTCTCTATACAGCACTTTTCTCATTGGACAACTGTTGGGGATATGACAAGCCTGAATAGTCTGGATGTTGTGGTTCGACTTTCTTCTAAACACTCTATTTACTTTCAATGGGTCTCCTCCCATATTGAATTGAATGGTATCGAGATAGCCGATAGTTTAGCCAAGTCTGCCACTGGTGACGCCTTGCGAGGTGACGCATGTCTAACTTTTGCTGAACTGTCCTCTATTAAAAGGATGGAATTGAATGCACTTTGGTGAGTGGCTCCTACTCACCTTTGGTATTTTTTTAGAAAACCTCGTTGGTGTCACCAAATTAATATTCCTAGGGATCGGCAGACGGCTCTATCGCGCTTTTTTAGTGGCCATATTAGGTTTCTTACTTTTGAACAGGGCCGTAAAGTCTTTCCAGAATGTCATAGATGCGAGGCTGATCAAGGTTCCCCGAGTCATATTTCCTATTGTTTATAGGTACCGATACGTTCCTGAACCATGATTTTAAAAGCGCATAAATATAAATTTCTGTATTTAGTGTCACTTAGATTAGAATACATGTATAAAAGTTGTGTTAAAGACATTATGACAAAAAAAATTATTTAAATACAATATTTTGGCAAAAAATTAACTTAGAATAACTTTTTTTCCAAATGTTCTTCTTTTGTAAAAAATGCTTCTATTGTATTCATATTTTGCCTGTATATAGCTCAGACCTCTGTACAGAGGCTCAACTAGAATTTTTGAAAACGCATAACTTGGAAGGGTTTATCCATGTTTTACGAAAACAGAAGGGAGAAATTTTAAGAAAATACGCCGATAATTATTTCAAATGGTTATAACTCTGAAAATAATGTGAATGTTTCAAAAATCACAGTTGAGCCTCTGTACAGATGTCTGAGCTACATACAGGCAAAATATGAATACAATAGAAGCATTTTTTACAAAAGGAGAACATTTGGAAAAAAGGTTATTCTAAGTTAATTTTTTTCCAAAATATTGTATTTAAATAATTTTTTTGTCATAATGTCCTTAAAACAATTTTATACATGTATTCTAATCTAAGTGACACTAAATATTATGAACATTATACATTTATGTGCTTTTTTAAAATCATGGTTCCGAACGTAGTCGGATACCTTAAGTTTTACTTTTGATGAGGTTTTGAGAAATCCCATTTTATTTCTGGATTTCTTGGAGATTTTTGGTTTTATGGAGAAGGTGTAGCTGAGATACACCATATAGGATAAGAAGCAACAACAACATCATGAAATACCTGGTGAAGTGAGTAGGTAATGGCTAATTATTCTTATATGTTAGCATGCTTATTTTGATTTCATGTCATCTATACTTTTTTATAAAAAGTGACTCAAAAATAGCTCCCAGATTCTGTATATCTGGATTCCTCGTTGGGAGAACATAAAAAATGCATGAAGAATTCTACTTGTACGATCCATAGCTTACGAGAAAAATACGAAAAACGAAGTATAACATCACAGCCGATGCAAGGAAAAAACACCGTATTGGACATAGAAACAGCAGTATTTGCAAATATTCATCGATGCAGTTATTCAAAGTGTCCGCCGCGCATATCGAGGCAGTCTTGAAAGCTTCGTGGAACGGATGAGAGCACAAGTCACCGCTGCGCGGTGTTGATTGAAGTACAATCAGCATGCAGATGAGCAACAAAATCCGTTCGCGTAGTTACTACGTCTCAATGCACCAATTTCTTAAGACTGCCCATGGGAAAAAAATCCAATGGTGGGAGATCTGGTGGTCATAGAAACTCTCCTGTTCCATCCTGTCGCCGGGATATGCCGTTTCCACCCAATCACGTAGTGAAGCACAGAAATGCCCCCGAGCCTCATCATTAACTGTCATGCACCATCATTCAATCATCATCATTTATCGTATTTTTCTTGTTAACGATTGATCGTACAGATAAAGTTCTTTGGGCATTTTTTTTATGTACTCTCCAGAAAAATCTGGCTGTGCAAAGTTTGGGCATTATTTTTGGGACACCCTGTATACGTATAATAAAAAGAATCGAAGTATTTTACAACAATTTGTCATTTTTTATTTTAAATATACAGACGGTATATAATAATATAATAAAATTTTCAAATCTGATTCCTGCAATTTTTTTAGAGAATAAAAGTCGCTGAACTTTATTATCATTCCGAACATCCGTTATTTAGCTATTTATAGACACACGCAGAACAATGTAAAATACGGAATTCAAAATATTTTTAACTTCTTTTCGTCATGCTGAGTTCCTCTTAGATATTTTTAATATTTTGCGTCACGTCATTAATTACATCATTCCGAAACAGCCATTTTTTTATATTATTGACGTAACCAGTACACATACCTTCCGCGGGCGCTTACGTAGAGTTGTTTTCAATGACCTTTAATTTATGTGACACTTGGGAACAATGCCTTCTTTTTTCTTACTGCCATTATGGCATTTCGAATTTTCCTCCGTCCGACAAATCGGACAGCGTGGGCTTACAGGATCTAGATCTGAATATTTCGTTTTGTACTTAACATTGTAGACGTAATTTGTTCCATATGAAAGCACACACTTTTCTCCTTTTTCTCTTTTAGATTTCATAACATTGTATAATCATATATTACAGTTCCGGGAGAAATGTGTCAAATGTTTAGGCTTTAGTATATGTCAAAACAAAAAATAAAGAGTTGTAATCTTTTTCTAATAATTTGAGTGATTAAAATTCATTTGATTGAAAAAGTATCCAAATGACAGGTTTTTCATCTTTTTTTGTCTCATTATTGTTTAATTTAATTAAATCCTAAATCTATTTACTTTATAAAATTAATAAAGAAATATGTACTGGTTTAATTTTAAAATTTTATCCTATATATTAGCATTTCATGAAAGTAAGAACAAAAAAAAAAAAAAACTTACCTATCGAAAAATATGAGCATGGAACATTTTTATTGCAATATGTTTGTAATAAACTACTTTATTCCAAGTTGTTGCAAGAGATTGCAAATTTTCCTTCGACCATTTTATTAATAAACAGAACCACTAATACATAAAATAGCAACTTGAATACTATAAAATCAGACGATAATGTTACATACAGCGATCGATAGAATAAAAATAAATCGGGACAATAATTATCACTGCCACTTTCTCAAATAAAATAATTAATCACTTTGTCTTTAATGGGCTAAATTCACGTGACGTCATAATCAAATAATAACGACAATCACGTGTTTTCAACCAATCAGTTCATCAATTCATGTTGCGTCACAGCTACGTGTTAAATGAATCACGTGTGTTCACGTTTGAATTCCACACGCAGTCTGAAGTAATCCCAAACAGTGACGTCATCGTGCATATATTTTATATATTTCTTATAATGATGATATTTAAAAACTATTATGTCTTGCTGTGAGTGGCAACAGTTTTGTTTGTGTACAAAAAGAATAATAAAGAAAAAGAACGAGAAAATGACGCTGTTGTTTTTTAGAAGTTTATTTAATTTCTGTTTGAATGTTTACTTATTTAATAACGTGTTTCCAGTCAATCAGTTGAAGCACTTCACTGTTGCCTGTTTTTGTTTTTTGCGGATGCTTTCATATAAAAAGTGCATATTTGTCAATAATAACGTATATAGATAAACAAAATGTTCTCAATTTAAAAGTAAATAAAGAATATATTGTTTTTTAATTTTGAAAAACGGTTTAAAGAATTGTAATGTTTGAACATCCTTACCTAACTGTTAAATATGAAATTTTACCTAAATTTTACAAGTAGAACAAAAGTTCATCTCCAATATCAATGTGTTTTGAATTCAATTGAGAACACGTGATTGTGTTTATCATATGACCATCACGGATTTAGACAATTGTTTGAATTTTCCCATCGAATAGGGCAAATGCGCTTAAAATTCCTTTTCGTAAGGATTTCAAAGACACTGTGGCACGAGTTGCCACAATGTTATCTAAGAAAGAAACACGGTGCAGCGAAAGGAAGTGTTAAGGAATATTTGTATGAAAAAGAATTCACCATGTATAATATTTACATCAAACATTTGTAAAAGTTAAATAAAGCATAAATTAGTACTAATTAAAAGAAATTCACTTAAAATTAATCAGACAATGAGTTTTTTATAAAATGTTAAAATATCATAATTGTACATGCAATCATAATAATAAATTTGCGTGAGACAGATAATTTAAGTAGTACTTATCAATATATTAACCGAAATATCTCGTCCATGTGCAGAATTAAAAGAAAATTTAGAAGGTATATAAAAAAGTTAATTTGCTATAAACTTATTATGTAGATAATCTTATAACATAGTTATATTTTTAAAATTCATTCTCTAGTGTGCTTAGGTATCTTAATGCAAATTTAAAAAAAATATTAATTTTAGATAGCAGTGCGTTAAAATACGTTTAGCGAAAATTGAAATGGACATAGTGATATTTATAAAATAGCCTTATAAGCCGCAACAATGAGACCAATTTCGAGTAGTTCGATTAATTTTGTGAAAATTATTAATTGTCCACAAACAAATCGAACAAATCTTAAATGTATTATGATGGTTTTGATGAAAATTAAAATGAACCATAGGGGATTGATTACACTAGGCAACATCAAAAATGTTCCAGGCTCAAAACCCCCGAGCTAAGTGAAAAGAAAAAGAGCGGGAATTTTCGCCCTTCTTTTTACTGCTTGTACTGCGAATTGTCTTTTTAATTACCTTATGACGTAGTGTTGTTGTGGTACGCGACAAGACTGTTCTATTGACGTATTTTCTCATTCGAAGACTCTAGTAAAAATAGAACGATAAAAAAGGAGAAAAAAAAAGAGACTTACGAATGACTCACAAAAAACTATTCCCCAGTCGGTTTTAGAGTTCTTTATAGTCGCCGACATTGTTCTGTTTTTTTATTATATTTTTTAGCTTAAAAATGGGGAAAAACGCACGAATATATTTGCCACGTGAATTGAACTTGAAACTTATACAATGCGCATATAAATTCACTGCATTGGGAAAATTTTTTTCGCAAATTTCATCTTTCCCGGGCTTGGGTGTCGAGCCCCGAGTCTGTTGAAACGCGTTTTACCTTCCCTTAGAAATTTGTTTTCAAAAGCCTTAGAGGTAAGTTTGAATGGATTTACAGACTAGTTTCCTTTCGATGGCGAATCAAACATGACTCCTCTTTTACAAATTTCATGAAGTAATTAGAAATTACAAGTAGTTCTAAGGATTTGGTGACTTTGAGAGCACGAAAGTTTTAAAAAAAGTTATTTTTTAAAAAAACCCGATTTTGGGGTTCACAGCTTTTTAGGAAAGTGATTTTAATTTTATTTATTTATATTTTGATTCTTTTTTTTTTTTTGCGAATTGTTTGTTAGAGATTTTAATTCGAAGTTTTCTCTAAGGTGCAATTCTGGTCAACTATTCAGTCAGGGTATTAAAAATTTTAAGTGAGTTAGATGTTCTTTGGTAAATTAGTTGAAACTCTTTAGGGATCAGTTTAATTTTAAATATTTTTACAGTGCTTCATCATGTGTAAACAACAACAAAAAATCTATCAAAAAATAAATAGCTATGCTGATCCTGCCCCGGGGCCCCTTTTTCAAAAAATAGACCGCATTCCCCCCCCGGGCCCTTTTTTGGTTATATAGCAGTAGAACCTATGGGACGTGGGCACATGAGCACGCGGTAGAATTCTTAGTGGCACGCTACTTAACGCCACAACTTTGGTCATTTTTAGGTGGACGGAAGTAGATAAATTTGTAATGGATCTTACTTGACAAACAACTTCAGAATTATCAACATTTACGGAATCACGAAAAAATCTCTTAAAGATAACTCTAAAGATAAATTTACAGCTATTTTGTAAATTATTGAATGTTATTGCTAGAGAGAGTTAATTTTTTGAAGAGAGAACACTGCTTGTACTCGCTTTTTTT
>BMAV01021017.1:0-22933 GCA_019973955.1 Trichonephila inaurata madagascariensis | reverse complement strand
AAATTGAGAATGTACACGAGCTCATTTTTGAGTAAGTCTTTTTTCTCCGTGTGTAAATAACTCGAAAGGCTTTTTGAAATCAGGCAATTTTAAAACTGGTGCCTTTGTTATGGCCACCTTGACTGCGTCGAATGCCTTCTGAGCCTCAATGGACCAGAAGAATTTTTTTAATTTTCGTTTTAGATTATAAAAGGTTTCGCAAAGATCAGCATAATTTTTAATAAATTTCGCGTACCACTGCGACATACCCAAAAACTTGGATACCTCCTTTCAATTACGCGGTGGTTTCATTTCAAGTATGGCTCGAACCTTCGTCTCGTCCATTTTGATTCCTTCCTTACTAATAATCAATTCTAAATACTTCAATTCATCACAACCAAATCAACATTTTTCTTTATTTAAGGTCACAATCCTGCATCTCGTAATAACGAAAAAACCTCCCTTAAATGCTGAACATGCTGAGTGAACGATGGAGACGAGATGATAACGTCATCCCTGTACACACTCACAAACTTCCCTATCACCGGTTTCAGGATTAGGTCAATTGCCATCTGAAAATTGGGAGCAGCCTCTGATAAGCCGAATGGCATACGCCGAAATGCATAGGTGCCACTTTTTACTACGAACGCGATCTTAACAATATCACTGGGATTTACTGCCATTTGAAAGTACCCACTTCTTAGATCAAGAGATGACATTATTGTCGTATAGGGGATATTCGTTATTAAATCATCTATTAACTGTAAGGGATACTTCGTGACCGAATTAAATTTCCTATAGTCAACCGCAAATCTATATGCTTCCGGATTATCCGGTGAAAACCCATTATTTTTCTTACATAACACAACAGGTGACGCGTACGGGGATTGAATTGGAACTATGGTTCATTCTCGTAACATTTTCTCAATGTGGAATTCGAGTATCGCTTGTTTTTGCCGGTCATACCTGTACGGCCTGGAAACAACCGGTCATTTCTGCCATTATTTGGTCAACACCCAACTTCAGAATTTCTCCAGTTTCTGCGATTATCATCAACATTAGACATCTTACGCTCATTTCGATTCTGTCTTTCCACATTATTACTATTCTGCGAACCCCGTGTTGATTTGCAAGAATACCTCTCTTCGAATTTAGCTAAGATTTCCAAAAATTGTACCGTGTTTTGAGGATTTCGGACCTCCACATATTCCTGAACTTGTGGTTCGAGTCTAACAAAAATGTGATTGATAGATTGATTATTAACGTCGCACTGTTTAGCTACACGAGGGCTTTTGGCGACGGACCACGTAATTTTGAACCATGGTCAAGTGACGTGGACGACACCTGAGCTGGCACCCCTCTCCTAACTACCACACCACAAACCCAAAGGGAGGACGTTTCAGCTCTGACAGATTTAATGTGCATCGCTGCCCCACACGGCGGGTCTTTAGTGGGGTATGTGCTCGAACTCGTGACAAGGCAAGCCACGGTCCGATACCTATACCACTCGGCTACCGCGGCCACAAACAAAGTGTGATCTACCAAGTCCGCTTGCGACATCCCTAGTTCTAATTGTTGGTGCAATTTTAACAAATCATCAACAAATCCGTCGGCTCCTGATTCCTTCCCTGCTCAGAGGCATAAAACCGCGTTTCCAAATCTTTCTTTTTCTTTATAGCGGGGAATGCTTTTGATAGTTCTGCTTTTAGCTGCGCGAAATCCGTGGCGGTATCCTGCACTAACACTGATCCGAATATGTGATACCAATCTCGGGCCCTGCCCCGGAGATGACCTTTCAAATAACCCAACATGTTACCCTTTTAGGTATTTCAGTATTTTATTGATTGCTTGGCTTCCAGAAATTCTGTCACGTTTTCCGACCCGGAAAAGCACACTTCTGGTAAAATACCAAACCCACTCGAGCTTCCTATCCCAGGGTCATATAAATTAAATTTGTTCGGGCGCCAATGTGATATTGTCGCTCTTTGTTGTCCATATCTTTGATTGTCAGCCTGAATTAGAGGTGTGGGATTCTCAAAATGAATAGACATTTTAAAATTCTTAAAATATGACTTTATTAAGAATATAACTTAAACCTCTAACAATTTAGATAAATTTATATAAGTGAAAATCTAATGAACCACACACACAGCGGTAGTTAAACCGAATCACTTAATTTAGACCACTTTATCTAAATAATTATATTATCCAACTACTCTCAATTCTGATAATATTACAAGTCCTAATATCAAATAATCAATCCTACCTTAATCCAAACTAAGGTTCTATCACTGTACATAAACACCTGGGCGCGCGTGCAATGGTATGCACCTTGTAACAATGGCTCGATATCTTGTTAACTTTATGATAGGACGTCAATTCACACTCGTATTTCTTCCAAACATAATTTTCCCTAAATTGCCATACTGCTTACTGAAACTTCTGTTCTTTTAAAAGCTATCTTATTTGCATTTCATAATTGCATTTCGCTTCTTCGATTTTGTTTGGAAAAGAGTTGCCATTAATCTTGGCCGTCAAAGAACCCAGAGGTTAAGTTACAGAAAAGACGCGTGAGCCCGCCACATATATTATTCTCAATAAATTTTCAAATTTAAAACCTACTATTGTAGAAATGATAAAAAATATGCTCAAAATGTATTGATCTCTAAGTTTTTTTTTTTTTGAGGCAAACAAGAATTTTCTTATTGATTGAAAACTTTGTTTCGAATATGCTTTTGCTCTTACGTTTCGCTCGTAAAGATGTTTACTCTGAAAAGGCGGGGGAAAAAAAACTGATTGAAAATAAAATAATCTCATTTTTACAATTAAGAGAGAAATAAAATTAATGAATATAAAACTTGTATTTAGAATAAGTCAACAGTTTGAGAAAAATTGAGTTCGTGTAAAGTTTTCATTTTTTTAATGAATATAATATATTTATTGACATGCGTCACTGTTCTTTCCAAGTATGCCTAGGTATTACCATTGAAAAATAAGATAAACCGAAGTTATTGTATTAGCTTATTTAGAAATATACTTCTTTTCTCAGCCCATCTCCCCCAGCCCAAAATATTGCAAATTCAGAGAAATAATTCGTAATCGCAGCATTTCAAAAATGTCTGAAAAAGATGTGAAGTATTGGAAACTTTTTCATTGAAACAAAACTACAGGAAGGTAATTGATACATTTATGAGATAAAAAAATATTAATTTTTTGAGGTAAAAAAAAAATTATCATAGAAAAAAATATTCATTTTTTGAGGTAAAAAAAATTATCATAGAAAAAAATATTCATTTTTTGAGGGAAAAAAAATTATAATAGAAACAAATAAAAGATACAAACATTTAGTCTTATTCCATTTTTTATTTTCTAAACACAAATCTTACACCATATCCTTTCTTTACTTTGAGGTAAAAAGAAAAAATAATATCACAAAAAAAAAAAAATTTTTTTGGACGGGGAAAATTTATCATAGAAAAAAAATATACATTTTTTGAGGGGAAAAAAAATTATAATAGAAACAAATAAAAGACACACATATATTTAGTATCATTCCATTTTTTATTTTCTAAACACAAATCTTACACCATATCGTTTCGTTACTTTTAGGTAAGAAAAAAAAAATAATATCATAGAAAAAAAAATAATAATTTTTGAGGTAAAAAAATTTATCATAGAAAAAAATATTCATTTTTTGAGGGAAAAAAAATATATCATAGAAAAAAATATTCATTTTTTGAGGGGAAAAAATATAATAGAAACAAAAAAAAAACATTATAATTTTTTGAGGGAAAAAAAATTTATAAAAGAAAAAATATTTCGTTTTATTCCATTTTTTATTTTTTTCTATTATTTTTTTTTCTTACCTTTGTTAAAAATTTCGTTTATGTTTTGTACATCTCAAACTCAAACTCAATGGCGCAAACAGCCCATGAGGGCCAGGGCCTACTCTGCTCATCTCAGTATACGTGACCACTGGGCGCTAAAGTACATGAGCAGATGTCCCGATCAGGTGGTCAGTCGGAAGCGAGACCCCTAACCCCATGTTTAAGTCCCCAAGCAAGCTTGGTACCAGTGGCGCACAGAAGGAGGGTCTAGGGTCCGGACCCCCAAAGCCCTTGATTTTTTTCCGATTGATTATAATTCTAAGTATATAGTACGTAAAATTTAACTAAGTATTTGTTATTAATGATTAATTTTATTAATTAATGCTAATTATTTATTCAATAATTAGTTTTTTATTGTGTTTTGTTCCCGAAAATCGACAAAATCAAAAGGAGCATGATACAAGATTGGTGAACTTTCGACCCCGGACCCCCCTCCCTTGAAAAATTCCTGTGTGCGCTACTGCTTGGTACTCATTTATCGACCCACTGCAGTAGGGATGAAAGGCTGAGTTGACCTTTCCTAGTCCGGGAATTTTATACAACATAATGTGACTTATATTTGCAAAATTCACCATATTCTGAATATAATACTGTTTATGTGTCTTGTGCCACCCATCCATCATAGTGGTTAGTGCCGTAGGGCCTGGGTTTGGATCCCGGAGAAGGCAGGGATGTTCTGTAAATGTATAGTGCCTTCGTGGGGGTAAATTAATAGCCGTCGAGCCGCAAGTCCTCTCGTGGGGTTGGTGGAAGGGGAAAGAGAGGCGAGAAAAATTGATGTGGAAACGAGCCAACTTGTACTGTCACCTGTATGGTGCTCAAAGCTAAAGCTAACGACAGGCGTAAACATCTAGCCCTTCACCGCGATGAATTTCGTGGACCTTGATCTGATGTCATTGTCTATCAGGTATCAAAAAACCCAAAATCTGTCTTTATCAAACAAATTTTTAAAAAATTCAAATTTATCTAATCGGAATACTCACTTTTTGGTGAAAATAATTTTGGGAAATATATTACCCCCTACCCACCCATATCGAAAAAGCACTTGAAATTTATTCAGACCCCAAAAAAAATTCTTTTTTTGAAAATTTTTTTATTTTTGCTAATATCTTACTTTTTAAAGATAATATTATTAAAAAAATCAACTGATGCAACATTTCCCCGAACATTTACAATCTTCATATTTTAAAATTTAACCCAAATATTAAAAAAAAAGTGAAAAAAATTACAAAAAATTTTAATTATTCCATAGTTATGGGAAAATACGTAATGTTCACTAATTTTTGGAAAAAAAAAAAAATTTTTGTCAAGCATTATATCAACAATATTATTTTTTTAAAAAAAAATTTGAATAACAATTTTAAAAAAAGATACAACTTTTGTAAGATATGAAAACGATGTAACTTTTTTCAAACATACAAAAAATAAAAAAAATTCCCCCATAAAATATTGTGCAAAATTTTTGTTAAATTTGAAAAATTTTTTATGCATAAACCTCAAACATTCCAAACAAATGAGAAAAAATTGTAAAAAAAAATTTTTTATATTTTATCTAACAATCTACTGAAGGGGGTTTTTACAATAAAAAAAAATTTTTTTTTTAAATATTCAAATTAAAATTGGTTGTTTTGTAATTATCAAACATTTTCTTTTAAAAATTTCTTTAAAGGGAAAATTTGAAAGTTTATGAAGGGGGACCTGTTTTATATATATATATTGTACAGTTTAAATTAGTATATATAATTTTGTATTGGTTATGAAATAAAACACAGAACGTCAGCATCTATAGATTAGAACAGAGGTTCCCTTGTTTTTTCTTTTAGGTAACCCTTTTGTTCAATATTAAATTTTTAAAAATTCAGAACTTCAAATGTGTGTGTGACAGCTGGTATATTCTGGTAATCCTTCAAAAAATTTACTTTTAAACATTTTAGTAATGAAATGTAGTGTAAAAACTTTTAAAAAAATTTTTTAAATTTTTTAACGTTTAGACCCCAAAAAATTCAGTACCTTTCTGAAAAGAGAGAAAAAACAAATGCTTTTATAGCTTTAGTAAAAAATTTTTTTAATATTTAGCAAAAATTGACTACGTTCAGAACCGTGATTTTAAAAAGTGCATAAATGGATAATTTTCATGATATTTAGTGTCACTTAGATTAGAATAAAACAAAATTGTTTTAAGTACTTTTTGACAAAAAATTTATTTAAATACAATATTTCGGAAAAAAATTAACTTAGAATAACTTTTTTCAAAATTTTTTTGGAAAAAAAGCTTCTATTTTAATAATATTTTGCGTATATAGCTCAGCCCTTTGTACAGAGGCTAAACACGATTTTAAAAAATTCACATTATTTTCAAAGTTACAACCCATTAAATAATTATCAGTTTTTTAAAACTTCCCTCTGTTTGTCGTAACATTTGGGTAAACTAAGTTATATATTTTAACTTTGTTTTTATTTCCAAAATTTTTAGTTGAGCCTCTGTCCCCGGGTCTGGAAATAGGCAAAATTTTAAATAAAACTTTTTAAAAAGGGGAAAATTTTTTAAAATGGGTCCCTATGTTATTTTTAAAAAATTAAAAAATTTTTTTTTGTAATTACAAAACAATTTTTTTATACATTTTTCTAACTAAGTGACCAAAAAATCATAAAATTTTCCATTTACACGAAAAAACATGGGTTTTTTTGGAATGTTTTACCTTAAATCTCCTTCGTTAGTAATGTCTAATCATTTTTTTTTTTTTTGGGGATTAGTTTCGATTAAACCATTTTACTTTGGAAAGCAATTAAAAAAAATGCTCACGATATCCATAAAAAGGGAAAAAAAGTTTTCTTTTAAAAACACTTTTTGTATTAAACAAACAAATAAAGAAAGCAAAAGTTGTAATTTTTCTGAAATAATTAATGTATTAACAAAACCCAAAACCCGAACTAAATAAACATGCTTTAGTAATACTACTAGTTCATGTTTGTAATTTTTTTCTTCAACTTTACAAAACATTTAGGGTTTTAAATGGTTTCTTGCTCCCGGGCTTCTTTGTAGAGAAAGTCGACTCAGATTTTTTTTTTTTTTCCCAAAGGAAGTGGGTATATTGTATTTTAGTTAGACCAAATTAAAAATTTTTTCTCGTGTTAGATGTTAGGGCCACTAGAAAAAGAAAAAAAAAAGAAAGAAAGAAAGGTAAGTATTGAGGAAGAAAAAGGAATAATATATAAAACTGGTGAATTTTAAGTTGTTTTTCTAATATTTACTTCATATAAAAATACTTTTTAAATGATAATTTTTTGAAGAATGAAATTTTTGTGATGATTTGTGCACGAAAAATAGGATATCACTAAGACAACCCAATAAAATTCAATGAAATTTATAATGTTACAAACCCTACGAACTACAGATTTTAAGATAGTTACAGATCATTACATTTTAAAGATATTGTGACGGCTCACGCGTCCTTTCTCTAACATAACCTCTGTGTTCTTTGACGGCCAAGATTAATGGCAAATCTTTTCCAACCAAAATTCAAGAAGTGAAACGAAGGATAGATACAAATAAGATAACCTTTAAAAAGGACGGTTTTAGTAAGCCCATGGCAATTTAGAAAGTTCAGTTTGTAAAAAGATAGAAATGTAATTTGACGGCCTACCCCAAAAATCCGGAAATCTCGCCATAACTACAAGGTGCATACCATTGCACTCGAGCATAGCGATTATCTGAAGTTGATTGGACCGTTGCTTGGAATTCAAGGGAGGGGAAAATTATTTTCGAATTCGAAATATTGGATTGGTAGGCGGATAATATATTTTTAGATAAGTGATCCCAAATTGCGCGATCTGTGTTAATTTACAGCTACGTGCTTTAGTTTATTCTCACTTAATATAAGTTTATTCAATATATAAGTAATTTAAGTTAACCTTAATAAAAGTCATATTAAGAATTCTAAAATGTCTCTTTTTCGAAATCCCACCCCTCAACTTACGCTGAAACCCCACGATATGGTCGACAAAGATCGACCATATCACATCGGAACCGTATTAATTTATATGACTCTGGGTTAGGTAAAAACGGGTTTGGTATTTTACCAAATGCACTTTTCCTGTCGAGAACGTGACTAAATTTCTCGAAGCCATAGACAATCAAATAAAATTACTAGAAATACCTAGTGATTTAGCATGTGCTTATTTGAAAGGTCATCTCCGGGGAAGGGCTCAAGATTGGTATCAAATATTCGGATCAGTGTTAGTGCAGGATACCGCCACGGATTTCGCGCAGCTAAAAGCAGAATTAGCGAAAGCTTTCCCCGCCGTAAAAAATAAAAAAGTTAGAAGCGAGGTTTTTCACGTCCCAGCAGGGAAGAAATCAGGAACCAACCAATTTAATTTACGATTTGCTCAAAATACATAAGAGTTTAGAACTAAGGATGTCGCAGGCGGATTTGGTTGATCACATTTTTGTTAGACTCGATCCACAAGTCCAGGACTATGTGGAGGTCCGGAATCCACAGAACACGGTACAACTTTTAGAAATCTTAGCTAAATTTGAAGAGAGGTATTCTTACAAATTAAAAAGGGGTTCGCAGAATAGTGATAATGAGGAAAGACGGCGTCAAAACGCGCATAGGATGTCTAATTTTGAGGATAATAGCAAAAACTGAAATTCTGAAGTTGGGGCGTAGACCAAATAATGGCAGAAATGATTCTAGAGGTACTTAAGAGAATGGCCGTCAAAGTAATAAGAGGTTCGAGAGTAGGAATAGATTTCAGAATGATGATCGGAGATTCAATGAAATGCTGCAGAAATAGGGGTTCGAGTGGGAATTTCAGTCGAGGCGATAGGATGCAAAGGGGACGATTGAATGTTTTGAAAGTTAATGAAGTACAAAATAATCAAAAGAAATCGGCAGTGGATATACCAATTAAACTTTCTCCTATATGTATATCACCCGTGGAAATTCCCTATGTTCCTATTTTATTAAATAACACATTTTTGAAAGCGCTATGGGACACCGGAGCGGAGAAATCATTTATATCGGAAGAAATATATAAAAAATATTCTTTTTATAAACAAGTAAAAATATCGCAAACTCATGATCACAGCACAGGGAGCGAAATGTCAAAATATAGGAATTGGACAATTGAATATTCGAATCAGGGAGTTCGAAAAACCTTGGTTGTTTCATGTGTTGACGGATTTGGAATACCCATGTATTCTCGGTGCTGACTTCATTAGTGGATCGAGGATTGTTTTGGATTTTGATCGGAGAGCGTTGGCGATTCAAGATTCGCGGGTTGAAGAGAATAAGGTAGAAGAAGGGAATTTGCGCGTTGATGGGTCAGAAACGAAGTTAAATATTGTGGCTAATATTTTATCTAAAAAACCGGTCGAAAGTATAATGGGAGAAAAAGTTAATTGTGCAATACTCAGATATTTAGTACTTACGTCACGAGAACAGTTAATAACAGAGCAAAAGAATGACACAGAATTAGGTCATATCTATAGATATTTAGAAAACCCGGAAGATAACTCTGTTAATGCGACGAAATGTGAGGATTGGTTCCGCGACTTCCGTCTAATTGAAGGCTTGCTGTTTTATGCGAAACACGCAACGTCGTTATGTGAAATGCGTGTATACATTCCAAAGTCTTTAAGAAATGGCATCTTACGCGAATTCCACGACAAGCCCATAGCAGGTCATTTTGGCCGATTTAAAACTTATCATAAAATTCCCGGGGCGTTTTGTTATTTCCCGTATGAGAAAATTTATTGATCAATATGTCTCTACATGCCAAGTTAATAATTATAAAAACGCGTTACCAGCTGGTCGATTAAATCCGATTGTATCAAATTATCCAAATGAGATAGTTACGTTAGATTTGTTAGGTCCGTATCCTACATCGAGAGTGAGACGTAATCGATATGTTTTAGTAATTACCGATCATTTTCGCAAATGGGCTGAAATTATACCTGTTAAAAAGGCCTCGGCTCGTATAATAGCGGATACTTTTTTTGATAATTTTATATCGCGTTTTGGAGCTCAATAAAATTAATAAGTGATTTAAAGGCCCCCAATTTTATATCCGAAATTTTTGAACATTTAAGTGAAAGATTAGGCATAAGGCATGTGAAGACTGTTGTATATAGACCTCAAGCAAATAGAACCGAACGCGTGAATCGTGATTTGGGGCAAATGATTGCAAATTATTTAAATTATCAACACGATACTTCGGACCAATTCTTACGTGAGTTTGCTTACACTATTCGTACAGCAGTGAATGAAACGACGGGAAAAACCCCTGCGGAATTATTTTTGGGTCGAAAGTTGATTACCCCTTTCAAAAAATTTGTAATGGTTTCCGGACGGAACTGAATTTGCAGTAAGAAATATTGAGAAATTGTTTGATGAAGCTAGACTAAAAACAAAAACTAAACATGAAAGATGGGAAAAATATTATAATAGACGCAGGCGGGATGTACAGATTAAGGTAGTTGACTGGATCTTATTAGAGACACACCCTTTAAGTTCAGCAGCTAATAAGATATGCGCGAAATTCAAACAAAAATTTGAAGGTCCGTATAGAGTGTTAGAAGTAAGAAATAATAATAATATTGTAATATGGAGGTCAGGAAAAAGGTTAACCGTCAATGTTGATCAAGTAAGAATATATCGTCATAGGAAATGTCACGAGATTGAGTTAGGAACAGATCGCTCGGATAGTATTAGTTCACGTCAGGAAACGAGTAGTTTGGAAAACGTACATCGAAGATCAAATGAGTAGCAATATGGGAAGAAGAAAGGGTCTGCGGTAAAGCGTGAGTTAGAGGAAAAAGGGATAAATCTCAAGTCAAAGCAATGTGAGAAACACACGGATAGGACCGATAAGCGTGGATCACTTATCAGATCACTACCTAGCTCTTTTTCCAGTAATAAGACAAAATTAAAAAGCGTCAGATAGGGAGATAAACGGTCGTATGGATCTTGGTCAAATGGACCACAAAGAAGTGGCAGAAATGTAGACCAAATAACATAAATAAAAGACCATTGTCATCAGATAATATTTATATAAGTAGGAAGAACAACCGGATGGAAGCAGCTGGGTTCAAGATAGAAAAACTACAACTTGCGACCACGCAAAAGAAAGAATCAGGATTCCCGACCGGCCAATGGAATAAAGTCAAGCCAAGCTAGGAAAAACCGAAGTGAAAACTACAGACCCTACAGCAGGCAACATACGGGATCAAAAAGCACCCGAGGATTGAGAAGAGGAGCGAACAGTGATAGCACCTTGTCAATGGAAGTACTAGTGGGAGACAAGCCATAAAAATCAGGTTGTATTTTTTCATTTTTATGTTCTTTCCAACAAGTGGTCGGAAGAATTATTGCAAAGAAGGAAGTATCGGGTGGTGTTTAAAAGTTATAATCCAAGCAAAAGTTGACACTACAATGAGTGTATATTTTTTTTTGAACTTTTGCCTTGTAAAATCTTTTTCCTCAATTGATGGAGAAAACAATTGTAATCATGCATTTGTTTACTTCGATGTATGACTTCGTGAGATGCGACAATTCCTTTGGTTATTTGTTTTAATGATTTATTGAAAAATGTTTGTAATTGTATAGTGTGTATATATATGTTGTTGTATTGTTCCATATTAATGTACATCTGGTTCTGGGAAACGCGGCGTAGTCAGGTCACTAAAAATAACATTAACAGCGCTGTACGACTCAGTGGAAGTTTAACGGAACCATATGCGGGGTGGACATGAAAGTTTGTTGTAATTTAAAAATGATATATAATGCATAAAAATTGTGAAACATACTGGTATTATGTGAATGTAGATTTTGCCAAGTAACTTAAACAGTTTTCATTTCAGGGTGACACACCCTGAATTCCAATTTATCCTCAACTTGGAGAAGAAAACCTAGTCTCCAAGCCTATTTGTAACCTGAACTGGATTTAAATGGAAGATAAAATTGTATAGTAGTTTAAGTAGTGCGACATAACCATCCTATGATGACTATGTCGTTCCGTATCCGCGTAATCTAGAGGTGTGGGATTATCAAAATGATGAGACATGTTGGTTCTTAATACAACTTTTATTAAGAATAACTTATATTACTTAATTCTAATTGACAACTTTTATTTAAAGTGAGAGTTAACACAATTAAACTTTATATTCAAGTCAGATCACAACTAGATCCTTTATTTTAAATTATAATAAATAAACCGATTCATCTAACTACCTATACCAAATATTACCTTTTGCAGATCTCCTTCCTTCAACGATTCGAAATATCTATAATGTCACTTTAAAACGACGATTCCAATTTCTTTATGATGAACTTCTATTTCTTCAAAGCTATCGGACAGCTAACTCTTGATCTGAAGATTCCACACTAAGTTATCTCTAAACTTGCCACCCTTATCATCAAAGTTTTATCCTTTTTAAAGTATATCTCATTTACATATTATCTTCGTTTATCTTCTTGGTATTGGTTGGGAAAAGGTTTTGCCTTTTAATGTGGCCGTCAAGAACATAGGAGTTATGTTAGCAGAAGGGAAGGACGCGAGGACGCCCTCAAGAAGAAAACGTGTTTACTAAGGGTTCTCAATGCCCTTAATAAATTACGTGTCTAAATCTCTACTTCTGAATTTCTTCGCTTTCTGATTTTTATTGAAATTTTAATCTTAAATCCTCATTTTAACTTTTATAATTTCCAATATTTATCTTGACTTTAATTTTCATTACTCATCTTAGAATTAAATTTAATATTCAATTTAAATTTAAACTCGTGACAATAAATTTTACTCCAATAACTAGGCCAACATTAATAATTACTGTTTAATTCATGCCCACTCTCACTTTTCACATACAATCACTTAAAATAACTATACACTTAAATTTTCTAAAAAAATTTTCTGGGTGCGCAGACCCAAACTTTCATCTTTATCTTTCTGCCTATTTAGCTGGATTTTCCACTCCTTTCTTGTTGAAGTCTATATCATAATTTTCAGGGTCTGTCTCCCTGAAATGAAAACTTTCTGAGTCTCTATTTCCATAATATCAATCAATTTCACAATTTTTATTCATTATATATTATTTGTATATCACAATAAATTTTCATCTCCATCCCCACATCTGGTTCCAAAAAACTCCCAATGACCGCGCAGCTCCCTTTATTTTTATTGTTAGTGCCCGGGCTACGCCCGTTTCCCCGAACCAGATGCCTCATAATCGTAACAATACAACAACATATATATATATACACATATTATACAATTACAAACATTTTTCAATAAACTATTATAACAAATAACCAAGGTTTCGCATCTCACGAAGTCATACATCGAAGCAAAAAAAATGTGCAATTACAAATGTTTTCTCCAGAAAAAAATTTTTAAGGTTTTGTGACTACCTTCGGAGCACTTTTTGAAATATATAAAATTTCAATTAAATAAACATTTTTTATTTGAAATGGGACAAAAAAGTAAAATTCAATACATTTTTTAAAAAGTTAAAATTAATTTTGGAAATATTGGGGTTTAGTAAAATTTTTAGTAAAAAATTGCAGTTGCGGTAAGGATTGTATTAAAAATTCAAATTAAAATATATTCTTATAATATTTATACAGTACATAAATGCCATTATTATCTGTGTTGATAGCTAAAAAATTTGAAAATATTTAAAAAGTTTTTGAAATATGTCAATTTTTTTACGAAAAAAACTAAATTTTTTTACAAAACACTATTTTTTTCTCACAAAAGTGCAAAAAATAAATAAATAAAAACAAGAATTAGATTATAGTCAGACAACGAAAACTAATTAAAACTTTTTTCGAAAATTTCGGGTAATATTTTAAAAAGAAATTCTGTAGTGAACTTTTGCCGTAAAGAAAAAAATTAAAAAACATAGTTTCTCAAAAAATGCATTTAAAGTTTTTTAAAAATGAAAAATTTTCTACTAATTGTCCCTTTTAAACTCTCCATATTTATAGCTCAAGCTTTTTAGCTTCATGAAAAACTGTTTGGCCATTTTTTTTCCCCTTTTTTGTTGTTTTCTGGAGTTTTGTATACTATAAAAATTGTCTTTTTTGCGAAATTTTGGTGAAAAATTGCAGTTACGACAAATCTTGTACACAAAATTCTAATAAATATATTCAAATAATATTTATACATCAAAAATAACATCTTTATCTGTGATGGGAATGAAAAAATTTGTAATGCTTTTGGAAGTTTTTAAATATAAATTTTATGCAAAAACTCAATTTTAAAATATTAATTTTTTTTCCCAAAAAAACAATTAAGTTAAAATATACACAGAGTTTAAATTTTTTGATTCATAAAAGATAGAACTACAAAAAACATGTTCTAAAAATTTAGATTTAGTATTTTAAAAAATATTTTTGTGTAACTTTATCATGAAGAAAAATATTGAATAACGTTTCTCGAAAAAACACTTTTAAATAATTTTAACTCTAAATAATTCTTTTCTATTAAAAAACTTTTCAAAACCCCCCAAAAAGCTTAAGCCCTCTTTGCTTCATTTTTAGCTTTTGGATTTTTTTTAGGCTTTTTTTTTCTGGTGAGTTTTGTTGAGAGGAATGACTGGCGTTTCGTTTTTTTTGTTCTCTCTGTAATTTCCCCATATAATTTTTAAGTGTCATTGGATCAATTTCTATACCTAAATAATTAAATACACAACAGCAAAAATAAAGAATTTTTTAAATGACAGCAATGTGTGAACCAAAAAAAAAAGTTTTTATGAACAAAATTTCTTTGGGCAAAACAGACCACAATACTTATTAAACTTTCATTATTGTTTTGGGGTCATGCCATGAAGGCTTTTTTTAGCAACTCCTTATCAAAAATTTTTGCTAAATAAGTAGGCTTTATCACTTTAATCACTGTTTGAAAGGCCTGCTGTTTTGTCTACATATAATTTACCATCCCTAATTCTTGTTTATACTTGCACCACTATCTTTCCCTGTTGGACATTGCCCATGCATGGGATTTTATTGCTAGAGCAGCAGTGAAAGAAGGCAGCTATTACAGCAGATTGCATTTTTTCGAGGCACAACATTCTTCGGATGGCAATCCATAATAGTTCTGCATTTATCAATAAATTTATCAGTTAATTTCCCCTTTCCACCAAATCCTTTGGTGTTCTTTTTTAATTTCCTTAAACGTGAGCCTACTCTTTTTTTTATATGTCCTAACATTCAAGTTTTTGTGACACTGTTTCACCATATATACTTTCACTTGTAAAAAACCTTGGAATCACCATCACCTTGGGACTCGGTGTATTGCGGTCTCGTTTGATTAGTGACCTTTCAAAAATTCGAAAGCTCCAACAGCTTCCATGTTTCCAGAGGATC
This sequence comes from Trichonephila inaurata madagascariensis, assembly GCA_019973955.1. NCBI lineage: Eukaryota > Metazoa > Arthropoda > Arachnida > Araneae > Nephilidae > Trichonephila > Trichonephila inaurata. Next base: position 7,698 of record BMAV01021017.1, on the reverse strand, counting down.
CTTTGTAATTTGAACTTCTCTCAGATTTCACATTCATTTCACACATTTTTAAATTTTGGGATTCTTAATCTAAAATTTTTCCCGTATCAATGGAAATAACTGAAACGCACCCAAAGGCAAAGGCCTCTCCGCTGCCATGTGCCATCTGAAACACCAAATTGTACTTTTTTTAAAAATTTTGCACTTCTTTAGATGCAGCTTTCATTTTCTTCGAAAATAACTGTACTGCTTCCAGCGTTTGAGTTCAGAGCTCTGAATATTTTGAAAATTTAAAGTGCATAACAACTTCTTACCGCTGTGAAACCTCTGCCAATCAATCTCAATCAAATACCAATGAGAGAGAAATTTTTATTTTCTTTAGGGGTAGAAAAACCAATCATGTATCCCCTGCAAGCCCACACAAGTTAGAGCAAAGTCCTTCCCTAGAATCTTCTGACGTTTCAATCCGTTCAAAAATTTCCGGAAAAAAAAGGTTGAAATAATTCCCCCCGGAAAAATAATTTTATTCCCCGTGAACCATGAAATTCAGGTTCAGGCCCTCAAAACTTCTAATTTCGCCTCACTTGCAGACGTATTATTACTGTTTTTTTGCTAACTTGGTAAACCCATTACCATAAAACTTTTCTTTCTGGACACTTTCGATCTAGCTTTTGGCATTTTCAAATAAATCACAGTCAAATAAAACGAAAAAATTTAAAGAAAAGAAAGAATAAACTGAAAATATCAAAAGTAAGTAATAATTAAAAGAACGCTTTAGAATGAACAAGTAAACAAACTAAAAACGATAATATTATTGCCACTCAAAAAAACAAGCTTGAAAAAAAACAGTTGCCAGATTAAAAAGTATTTAAATAAATAAAGGATACGTTGATTTTAATTTACAAAAAATATTAAATATTTATATTGCTTAAAAGTCACGAAAAGACTTTAAAAACTATTTGTTTACTTTTTTTATGTCTCTTTAAACCCCATTTCCCGGTTTTTAAAAATTCCATTTCCGGTTTACTAAAAGCTTAAAAAGGCCTAAATATCGTAGGAACTAAAATAAAGCATTTTTGGAATCTTAAGGGTATGGGCTTAAAAAAAAAAAAAATTTTGAAAATTTTCTACAAATCGGGTTTTTTTGGGTAGTCACATACCTTAACAAGTCAAATTTCCCAAAATAAATAAACACTCATTGTAGTGTTTGACTTTTCTTCTTATAATTTTTAAAGCACCCCCCAAATTTTTTCCGCAATAATTCTTCCGACCACTTGTTGGAAGATCAAAAAAAAGAAACAATACAACCTGTTTTTTTATATGTGTTCTCCCCCCATTGTCAACGATGGGGGGTACCACTTTTTTTCCCTCGGTTGTACTGGAATTTCTTTTTTTGCTTGTTGTGGGCTTGTAATCTCCGTGTCCTTTCTTATTTCCCTGTTGTCCCCTTGGCTGGTCGGTGTTTTTTTTCTGTTCTCCGTCTGGCCGGTTGTATTTTGATTCATTTGGATTTTGTTGATTCTCTTCTGTTCTTTTTTTTTTCTAAAATAGTACGGGAAAAAAGTTCTTTTATTATTATTGGGCCCCTTTCTCTCCCTTTCTTTTGGGTCCACCCCCCTATATTGCTGTTTTTAATCCCCCTATTATACCTTGTTCTTTTATTTTTTACTTTCCTCCCAAATGAACTAGAAAGCGACCCCTGCCCAGTGATTTGTTTTATGGGTCTCTCTGAAATTTTATATTGATTTGATTGGCGACCAACCCCCTTTGCCTCTAACTTACGTTTCACCGCTCATTTTCTTTCCCATTTGTGACTTTTAATCCTTGTTTATTTTTCCGAAGTACGAGTTCCTGACTTGATCTTATACTATTTGGGATACCTGTTCCTAATTCGCCCTTCACTTTTTCCTATGACGATATATTCTTATTTGATCTACGTTAACTGTTAATCTTTTCCTGATTTCCATATTACAATATTATTGTAATTTTAACTTTAATACTCATAAGGCCCCTCAAATTTTTGTTTAAATTCCCACATACTTTGTTGGCTGCTGAACTTAAAAATTGTGTTTCTAATAAGCCCCAATCATTTACCTTTTTTTTTATGTCTTTTCTACGTCTATTATAATATTTTCCCCCCTTTCCCGTTTAATTTTCGTACTTAGTCTAGCTTCCTTAAAGCTCTTTTCAATAATTTGAATTTTGAATTTTGAACTTTCCAATTAAAAAGTTTTTTAAATGGGGAATCAATTTTTGACCTAAAAAAAAATTCACGGTGATTTTCCGTTGTTTCACCCCAACGAAAGCGTAAAAAATCACGTAAATTGATCCCAAGTATCTGTTGATCATTAACATAATTTAACATTTGCCCATACTCGATTAACTCTTTCAGTCCCATTTTCTTGTGGTCGATAGAACAGTCTTCCCTCCTTATGTAATCTTTCCTTTAAATCTCAAAATTTCGGATATAAATTGGGGACCATTATCATTTTTAATTTTTTGGAGCTCCCCAAAAGCGATATAAAGTTATCAAAAAATATCCCTATTAAGAGATGAGGCCTTTTTTTAAAAGGTATAATTTCAGACCATTTGCGAAATGATCGGTTATTTCTAAAATATAGCGGTTACGTCTTATTCTCGATATAGGATACGGGCCTAACAAATCTAACGTCACATCTCATTCGGATAATTCATAAAATTGGATTTAATCGACCAGCTGGAAACGCGTTTTTATAGTTATTAATTTGGCACATATGGCATGTAGAGACATATTGATCAATGAATTTTCTCATGTCGGGAAATAACAAACGCCCCGAATTTTATGATACGTTTTAAATCTCCCCAAAGTGTCCCGTTGGCTTGTCATGAAATTCTCTCATTATTTCATTCCAAGATTTTGGAATGTATACCCTTTCACCTAATGACGTTGCGTGTTTCGCAAAAATAACAATCCTTAAATTAAACGGAAATCGTGGGAAATTCTCACATATCGTTGCATTAACAATTTTCTTCGGGTTTTTCTAAATATCTATAGATATGACCTAATTCTGGGTCATTTTTCTGTTCTGTTATTAATTTTTCCCCGCGAAGTAAGTACTAAATCCTGATTATGGCACAATTAATTTTATCTCAATTATACTTTTCACGGGATTCCAAAAGAATTCGCCCTTTTTGTTTTCCCCGGTCTATGTTCCCATTCTATTTGAATTCTGCTAATTTGAGTCCCCATCTAATCCCTACTCGAAAAATTTTTTTGCCATGTGTTAGGCGTGTTAAGGCCGCGTGACCCGTTATTACTTTAATGGGCTATTCTAAATATGTTCTAAAAATTTGTTCAACGCCCATACTACTGTAGACATTCTCTTTCGGTTACTGTATAATTCCTTTCTGCGTTGTTCAGTGTAGGGCCAAATCCCACGGTCTTTTTTGTTGGTTAAGTACTGCCCAAACCCCGAACGGGCATCTGTAAAAAACCGAATGGCTCCTGAAAGTTTGGTAATTTAAAACTGGCGCTTTTTTTACCGCCCCCCCTTGACCTCTTCAAATCCTTTTTTTCTTCATTGGCCCGCAAATTTTTAAATTTTGTTTTAAGATTAAAAAGTGGCTCACAAATATCCGCATAATTTTAAAAAATTTCGCGCCACTGGGACATACCAAAAAACTTGGACACCTTTTTTTTGAGTTACGGGGCGGTTTCATCTCTTGTATAGCTCTAACCTTTGTCTCATCCGTTTTAATTCCTTCTTTACTAATAATTAACCCTAAATATTTAAATTTTTTAAAATTTACATTTTCCTTATTTAATGTCAATCCTGCATCCTTTAACAAAAAAAACTTCCCTTAAATGTTCAACATGGTGGTGAATGATGGAGATGCGATTATCACATCGTCCTATAAACACTACAAATTTCCCTATCCCGGTTTTAGGATTATGTCTTCCCCTTTTGAAAAGGGGCTGCTCCCGATAAAAACCCAATGGCATCCCCCTTGGCATAAGTGCCCACTCAAAAGGGGCTTAACTTCACTGGGGTTTACTGCCATTTGAAAATACCCACTTCTTAGATCAAAAATGACATTATTGTTGTATATGGGATGTTCGTTAATAAATCATCTATTAACGGTAAAGGGTATCGCGGGTACTTTTTGATCAAATTTTAAATTTTTTATAGTCTACTCAAATCTATATGCTTCGGATTATGGTGATAACCCCTTATTTTTTTTTGCATAAAAAAAGGTACCGGGAAGGTTAATTTGGGAAAAATGTTTCCTCTTTCATTTTTGTATGTGAAAAACTAAATTTCTTGCTTAGTGCGGTCATACCTTTTTGGCCTTGAAACTACTTGGGTTATCTCCGTTAATTCATGGTTAAAAAAATGAGTAAGACCTGGTTTGTGAAAATAACCCTTTAAAACTACTAAACAAATTTTTTTAGCTTTTGTTTTTTTACCTCCCCAATTTTGTTTGAAAATCTATCTCAACTTTTTTTCCCCTTTATGGTTCCCAAACCCCCTTTTTTAACCATTTCATCAAAATCTAAAATTTTCTTTGACCCATTTTAAAATCAATACCGGGAAAACATGGGTATTCTAAATCCTCAACACATGAAATGACCAATTTCCGAAATTTTCTGATGCAATATTCAATTCTACGATCCCCATGTTTTGGCTTTCCCCCTTTTTGCTGTTTTTTTACCTGGGCTCGCGATTTTTAATTTGCTTATAAAAAAAAAATTTTCATATACCCTTTGAAATAAATGATTTATCTGCTCCGGTGTCCCATAGCGCTTTCAAAAATGTGTTTTTAAAAAAAAATAGGAACGTGTGGAATTCTACGGGTGATATCATATCGGAGAAAGCCTAATTTTCTCTCTTGTCAAGTGTTGATCTTTAACCCTTTACAGTTTTAATCGTCCCCTTTGCATTTATTTTACAAAATTTTCCTCGACCCCTCGGTTTTTATTTAAAAATTTTCGCTCACGAAATGGTAACTTTTTGAATCTTTGTCATTTTCGAAAACTATTCCTCTCGAACCCCCTATTTTTGCGGGTATTCTCGTAAAATCATTTCTACTGTTATTTGGTCTACTTCTTAAATTCCTCAGTTTCACCTTTGCATCAAATTTAAATTTGGGATTTTGACCTCGTCTTTCTATATTTCAAATTTTGGAACCCCTTTTTAATTTGCGAATTCTTTTTCAAAGCCAAGACTTAAAAGTTTATTTTTTTGTGGTTCCCACTTCCACTAATCTTGGTCGTTTGAGTCAAACCCAAAATAGCCCACCAACCCGCTTGGGACTTTCCCCAACTTAAACTTCTTTTATTTTTAATAAATTGTAAAAAAATCGGGGGTTCTGTTTCTTCCTGCTGGGAGGGAAATTTTTTTTGCAATTTTTTTCTTATTTCTGCCCGGGGGAAAAGCTTTCGCTAATTCAGCCTTAAGCTGCGCGAAATCCGTGGCTTTTTTTTGCCAACAAAACCAAATATCAGTACCAATCTTCCCTGAGATGACTTTTTAAACGCGGGAAATTTGGGTTTTAAATAACGTTTTATTCTCTATTGATTCGATAAACTCTGCAAAGTTCTCTGCCTAAAAATACATTTCGGTGGGACGTTTATCCACCTGCATTACCTAAAAGAATTTAAAACCCTTCGGGCGCCATTGCGAAACCATCCTATGATGACTATGTCGTTCCGGATCCCGTAAACAGAGGTTGGGTTATCAAAAAGATGAGACATGTTGGTTCTTAATAAAATTTTTTAAGAATAACAATTCAAATTTTAAATTTACAACTTTATTTTTAAAAAAGAGGTTTTCACCCAATTAAACTTTATATTCAAGTCAGATCACAACAGATCCCTTTTTCTTAATTATAATAAATAAACCGATTCATCTAACTACCTATACCAAATATTACCTTTTTCAGATCTCCTTCCTTCAACGATTCAGAAATATCTATAATGTCACTTTATATACGGATTTTTCTTTATGTATTTTTTTCCCCCAAAACTATCGGGGCTAACGTCCGAAAAATTTCCCCACTAAGCTATTTAAACCCTTTTATCAAAACCTATCCTTTTTAAAAAATATCTCATTTACATATTATCTTCGTTTATCTTCTTGGTATTGGGTTTTGGGAAAAGGGTTTATTAAAAGTGGCCGTCAAAGAACATAGGAGTTATGTTAGCAAAAGGACGCGGGGACGTCCAATAATATTTAAAAGTAGAGTTCAGTTGTTAAAAGGGGTATATGGACCTCGTTTTTTTTTCCCCAAACCCAAATCAAGGATGGTTTTCCCAGGTCTCCCTCTGATGGGTCCCACATATGTAAAAATGAGAATATACCATGATTAAAAAAGCAAAAAAAGTTAATGTTTTTTGGGGTCCCCGTCCCTTTCCTTTCTCCCTTTTGTTCTTTGACGGGCCCCGATTAATGGCAAACCCAACCCAAATCCCAAAAAAATGAAGGTTTGATGCAAATAAGATAACCTTTAAAAGGACGAATTTTTAGTAAGCGCGTAATTTAGAAAGTCCATTTAAAAGGTAGAAGGTAAATTGACGGCCTACCAAGTCACGGAAATCCCCCATTAATCAAGGTAATACCATTGTACCGAGCCTAAGGAATATCTGGTGATTGAACCGGTTAAAACAAGGTGGAAGTTATTCTGATGGAATATATTATTAGGATTGGTAGGCGGATATAATATAATTATATAGATAAGTGATCCCAAATTTCGCGATCTGTGTTAATTACGGCTCGTGTTTTGGTTTATTCTCACTTAATATAAGTTTGTTCGATATATAAGTAATTTAAGTTAAACTCTTAATAAAGTCATATTAAGAATTCTAAAATTCTCTTCATTTCGAGAATCCCCCACCTCTAACTTACGCTGAAACCCACGATATGGTCGACAAAAATCGACCATATCACCTCATTTTTCTTAGAACATAAAGTAATTTTGACAAAAATTATTAATGTCAATTTGAATGTTTATAAAATACTATTTCTTGAAGTATTTTTGCAATGAGGTTTGCAGCACTTCAGATAATTCAAGGGGTATATTAATGAAACTAAAATTATATTATGTCGAATCTGTGGCGCACACAGTATTTTTAAGGGGAATTGATTATAATGATATCATTAATGATTTTGCAATGATGGAAGCTCGAAGAAAACCTTTATTGCACTAGTACAATGTCCGTGACTCAACTGTCAGGATGTCTAGAAGTAAAAAATAGTCAGATTGTTAACAAGTTGAATGATAAACAAGTTAAAAAGTTGATAATTAATAAGTGCATAAATAATGTACAATCTATACTGTAATCTCATACGATTTTATTTTTACTGTGCTTTTTTTTATAAAAGGGGAGGGGTGTCTGTGTTACCGTAAATCAGTGCTTCTCAAACTTTCGCATTTGGGAAGCCAATTTTCAATCATAATTTTATCGCCCCGTTATACAAAATAATGTGCTTTGGTGCTAAAGCTACAATTCGATCTTAATTACAAACCGTACAAATTAACAAGATAAGTATTAAATTTTGTATTTGTTACTTTTAAATAATATTTATTTTAGCAATTACTTTTAAGTAATAGGATCATTATCGTTTTTTTCTTTTCTCTTATCTTTAAATTAGAACAGATTGCAAAATGATATGCAATTAAAATTTATTTCCTTTATCATCCATTTTTAAAAAATAAAAAAAAGTCTAGTCTATGTTGCTC
>BMAV01021015.1:0-20000 GCA_019973955.1 Trichonephila inaurata madagascariensis | reverse complement strand
ATAACTATGTATATATTGAAAATTTAATTATGTATTTGTTATTTAGTTAATTTTATCAATTAATGCTAATTTTTTATTCAAAAATTAATTTTTGTATTGTTTTTTTTCCCAGAAAATCGAAAATCAAAAGGATACGTTGGGCGAGTAAAAAATGATATCAAAATGGTGGACTTACGACCTGGACATCCTTTTGAAAAATTTTTTGCGCTACTGAACTGAAGATGAAAAAAAGAAAACTGATGAGAAAAAATTAAGGTTTCGCTATATTGACCTTTCTCCCACTTTTAAAAATCATTTTTCGTCTGTTGATTAACAGTATTGTCAAGGATTAATTGCTTACTTTTTAAAACAAATCGATATATTTAAATAATAGTGTTAGTTTCACGTATCTTTTAATGCATTTAAAGTTATTTTTTAAAAAAATTTTTAAATTAATTTAACTACACTTCATTTTCACCATCCGACCTAAGCAATGTTGTCATAGAAATTTTCCCCTTTTTAAATCATCTCGTCATTTGGCGTAAAAAAAACTGATTTTTTAAAAACAATTATATAATAAAATCACAAAATTACTTCTCAACAACGAGCTTTTTTTTTTAAATCTTGGACATATTCAACTGGAACCAAAATTTTTTTGTATTCGTGACAGCCAGTGGAAATGACCCAAAAATGTGTTAAATATTGTTTTGAAGAACGGGGGCTCGACTTCTAATGTCGTGAAAGAATAAGAGAAAAGCTCAAGATGAAACAGTCTGGTACAAAGTCCTTGCTTTTGTTAGTGTTGATTTTTAGAGTAAAGTAATTCTTGGGGACTTGACTGAGGTTCAAATTTTACATGATGATCACCAGCCCCCTTTGTGTTGCTTCGGGTGAAAATTTTAGAATACTCTATCAACAATTTTAGGTGAAAACTTTTTTTAAAAATCACTACATAGGTGTGTTAGAAAGCACCCAAAAGAGCGAAGGAGTGATTGAGAGGAGGGGGAGGCCAAAAAATCCCCCAAGAAGCAAAGGGGGTGACTGACCCTGGGGGGTGTAAGCGTAGTTTCTTTTTTCTTCCCCGGGGGGGGGAAAAAGCGCCCGAAAAGAGGGGGAGTTCCCAGATGCGTTTGGGGAAAGGACGGCTAGAGCGTGCGCGAAAAATATTTAAGTTTTTGCACCCTTTGTAAATACAATAAATTTTTTATTTAAATTAAAAAACACTCGTACCCACATCATTTATTTCGACTTTTTTTTTACATTTTGTGAATGAGTTTGTGAAGTTGAGTAGTAAACTTTTTTGGGCCCCGGGGGTACATTTTAAAAAATTTTTGAATAAAACAAAGTAGAGCAGGGAGCAAAATTGAGACGCCCCCATTGAGGACAGCCTTCAAAAGGTAAAAATATCTTCGGAAATTATCGAAAATATCCTGTAGTATGAATGCCGTAGAAACGCATTTGAAAAATTTAAAAGGAAAAAAGCGAAAAACTTAAAAAAATAGAAGATGCAGTTTTAGAATTAATGATCGAGTCAAAATGCGCAAAAGCGTACAATATTAATTAAGCCATTGAAGGCTATGCTAAAAAAGATGATTGCCTGGCGCCCCTTTAAAAAATCGAAGACAGATGTTTTGGGACAGAAGGAAAACCCACAGCCGGGTCATCTTGTCTTCATCCTCCCTTTTCCCCAAGTTTCCATTTCCCAGCTTTTCTGGGTTTGAGGGATTCGCTGCGTTTCCACAACCAGTTCAAGAGAATCCATAAGATGAGAGCATTGATGAGGGGGAAAAGTTTAAACCTCATCCAGGCAACAACTCCAGCCCCGGGCCAGGGATATATTTAAAAAGTTTTCCGGCGACCCTAAAAAACTACAGAAAGGTTTTTGAATACCGATGGGTTGGGACAAGGGGACCCCCTTTTTCAAGGTATGTCCGAGAATTTTTAAAGTTTTCACAGAACACAGAAGTCAAAAAAGAAATTTGTCTTCGTTGTATGACAAGATTGGGCTCAGCTACCCCCTTAGAACCTTGGGAGCCCAAAGAAAAATATGCAGTCATGCTTTTCCCCGTTTTGGAATGTTTTCCCGCGAAATTCGCGCGCCTGGGAGAGATAGTTGGCTTTCATCAGATGAAAGGTAAGAAAGACCGTTTCCCTTTTTATGAAATTTTTTTTGATAGAGGTTTTTTAGTGAGGACAGAATAAAACTATGGGAATAGTTTTGATTCTGAGAAATTTAAAAAGAAAAATTGGGGAAATTTTTTCCATACGCAATGCTGCAGATTTATTTAATAGTAATTTTAAAACAGGAAAGACTTTAAATTTTAAAGAATAAAATATAATTGTATATTTTGTGAAAAAACACCCTCTAAAAATTTTTTAAGCAGCTTCTTGTTATATGATGTTAAGAAGAATGCGGGATTAAGAAAAAGGGGGTTATATTTTTTTAAAAAAGGGGTCAATGTCACATTTATGTAGATCAGATGTTAAATGCATAATATGCAATAAACGACATTATGCTGTGTTTGCCTAAATTCCCTTTGAGATCGGGTTTAAACCAAAAAGTGAAACGTTGAGAATAGGACGACTGCTGTTATCCAGCCAAAGTTTTGGCTAACGCGCACTTCTGAAGTTCTCGCAGACTTGTGGGGTTGTGTTGCAAAAGGGCCAAAGGGGATTTTAGTAAGAGCTTTAATTGACACCGGATCTCAAAATCTTATATTGAAAAAATCCACTGCGGAAAATTTGGGATTTAAATATGAAGGAGAAGAGTTTATTCATTCTTTGTTTATGGTACAAAAACAAAATGTATAGACATAAATGTTATAAAATTTGTTTAACGATGTTGATGATAATTATACTTGTAACTTAAAATTGTAGACCAAGAAATCATATTTTGATGATATCAGACATGGCCTTGGATAAATAAATTTAAAAAAAAATAAAAAAATTAATTTATCGATAGGGTCAAAATTTGGAGGGAAAATAGAAATATTAATAGAGCAGATGTAGCTGGGGAAAGTACGCTAACTATGTTCTTTTTAAAAAACTGGTCCAGCAAAAAAAACTAAATTAGGGGCCTTTTGGGGAAAAACTTATGAAATAAGACTAAGTTTGATAAAAACATTTTTGAATGTTACTTCCATGTTTGTAAATGATAGTTTTTTTTCGATTTGGGGAACCCAAAGATGATTGTTTATCATTAAAATTAACGTCAGAAAATTGGGTAAGGCTATAACAAAAAAGGTCAGTTATCCTAGCTAATCATTTTTTTTGACCCAATTTTTTTTACGGCCCCTTGGACTTTAAAACCAAAATTAATTTTACGGGAACTTTGGAAATTAAAATAAAAGGGATGAAAACTCCCAGAAAATTTTTTTAAATCAATTTTGTCTGTTTAAAAACCCATATTTTGCAGGTTTAAAACCCCTGATGTTTGAATTTGAGCCTAAGGGAAATTTAAAAACAAAACATTGCATGTGTTTTTGACGCTAGTAAAAGCGTATGCCGCTTGTGTAATTTTTTAGGATAAAAATTAGGGAAAAAGTTTTTTTTGAAACTGATACAGGGAAAAGCGAGGGGAGCTCATTTGAAAGATATTTATCCCCGTTTAGTTTCTATCAACACACTTGGAACCCATTGCGGTTTTTTGAAGAAAAGACTTAAACTTGCCAGATGTGCGTATTTATTATTTGACAGATTTCCCTGACGGCGTTGGGATACAACGTACCAGAGATTGGGGCGTATTTGTTTTAACAGGGTGAAAGAAAACGAAACCTTTTGGATGTTATACGGGGAAAACGTGCCTTCAGAAAAAATTCCCCCGGGATTCTTTCTCGGGGTTGTGCCAACAGCTAATTTATTTAAATTGGGGGGAGGAGCCCTCCTGGTTGTCCGAAACCCGGTTCAATGCCCGAGATCAAAAAAAAGTCCCGGATGAAAATGCGATAAATTTAGAGTTAAGGAAATCTGTTTTGGGTTTAAAACCGCAAGAAAATTTAGGGGTTTAACGGGACGAAATATTTTCATCTTACTTAACAGTTGTTCGCATGATTTCTTGGGTATTTCGTTTCTTTTAAAATGCCAAAAAATTTATGTTTTGTAATACTTTAAATAACATTTTCTGAATTTGATCATGCGGAAAAAATTGTAATTAAATTAATACAAATGGAAAATTTTGAGGGAGTGACGGATGGAAATTGCGTCCTTTAAAACCATTTTAGATAATTTGGGAAATTTTTCGTGCAGAACAAAACTTAGTTTTGGGGAAAATGACAATTTTAAGTTTTTCCCATATTTTATAACGAACACCCAGTTGTTCTTTATGATCGGGGGAAACATGAGGAACTTAGCAGCGGTACCCATTTAAAAGAATCATTTGCGAGTTTTGGGTTTTTTAAAGGGGAAAATTAATCAACAAATAATACAAAAATACAGGTGCAAAAGATTTTCGGCTCAAAACGGAAGTGGTAATCTTCTTTACCGAAAGATAGGGGAAGCAACTCTAAAAAATTTCGTTGTAGGAGTTGATCTTGAGGGCCCCCTTTATTTAAAAAAATAAACGTAAGGGGGGGTGTATTATTCACTTGTGCTGTATTCCCCAGCAGTGCATTTTGAACTTATTACATCTCTTTTTTAGCAGCATTTTTTTCAATCTTTAAGAAGATTTATTTCGAGAAGAGGGCCGACCGACCCTTTTTTATTCGGGTAATGGAACAAAATTTTTTGGGCCCAATAGCGCATTTTCCATTGACTGGGATTGTAATGCAAAGTAATATCCAAAAAAAAAAAGGGAAATTTAACCCCCCCAGTGCCGCATGGTGGGGGATTTTGGAAAAAAAAAGATTCAAATTTAAAACAAATTTTGAAAAATGTTGTAGGCTTGTTATATTCAAAGAATTAAATACTGTACTATGTAATGGAACATGTGATAATTCTAGACCCCTTTAAATTCTTTTGAGGATGAATGAACACCATTAACACCAGCCTTTCTTTCAAGAAATCGAAACGTCAGATTTAAATACATAGATTGTCTAATCATCAAGAAACAATAAGAGGATTAGACATGTTCAAACCATTCGGGAACAGCTTAGGAAAAGATTTAGTTAGAAAACCAACGAGAAAAAACGATACCGGAAATCAAACCCCAACGGGGGGAAGTTGGGTGGAAAATAGTTTAAAGAATCGGACTCTGGGTTCTTGCCAGGTAACAACTAATTCCTGGGATGGAAAATTGGGGTCGCTCGGTCAAAAATGAGACTGGGGAACTGTCGACCCGTGCAAAGACTTTAAAACTAGAACTGAAACCAAAAATTTTACCAAAAGATCGATGATTTGTATTCCCAAGGGAGGCAGAAAAAAACTACCGAAGGTTTTAATATGCCTAAAATGTATTTTGCGTTTTTTTTTACTGTAAATTTTGCTTTTTTTTTAAAACCGATTTTTAACCATATTGTTAACTTTCCGTTGTATTTTTTTATTTGTGTTTTTTTTACAGGGAAAACTCAAAAGGGGGAGAATGTTAAAACCCCAAAGAGCAAAAGGGGGGATTGACCCGAGGAGGGCGAGCGCCTAAAAAAATCTTTTTACCCAAGGAGCGAAGGGGGGACTGACCCGGAAGGGGGGTAAGCGTAGTTTTCTTTTTCCTTTATGGAACAGGGGAGGAAAAAATGAGTTCCTTTTTGATGCGTTTTGGGGGAAACGGACGGCTAAGCGTGCGCGATAATATTTAAGCTTTTTTATGCATCCTTGTAAATACTTAATAAATGTTTTATTTAAATTGAGAAACACTTGTAGCCACATCATTTATTTCGCACTTAGTTTACAGTTTGTGAATGAGTTTGTGAAGTTGAGTATTGAACAGAATGCACCTTATAAATAAACTCATTTAATGTTATCAATTCTTCTTATATTTTAACTCCTGTCTTATGCAAAGAAAATTTTTATGAAAATGACGCCCTTATATATCTGCAATAATCAAATACACAAGTCCTTTCAAAAAATTATAAATTTAATTCTCTTAAAATATTGCTTCCTAAAAAAATGACATTCTTGTTTTCTCTTTGAAAAATTAATAAAGGTGTTTTTTTTATCCATCTTATAATTTAAACTACAAACTATTCAGAATAGGATCTTTCAAAATATTTTAAGAAAAATTCAACGAGTGAAATGAAATTTAGTAAACGATAATACCAAAAATATTTCCTCTTTCAGGTAAGTCAGAATATTAAAGCTGATCATTTACTTTAAAATCACATTAATGCATATTTATCAAAAAGTAATTTAAAAAAATTTTTGTGAATTTTTCTCTCCTATTTTTGTATTAATTTTTTTTATCTTAGTCGAATTAGTATTATTTAGATCAAAAAGAATTTCTTTATACTTAAATATTGTAATATCTGTCTCCAAAGTTTCAAAAAGGTACAAGTTTTTTAAAAAAAAAAAAAAATGTTCTCGCTCAAGTAACAGTTCGAATCCGACCTGAAATGATCCAATTTAGAGAAATTCGGTTAAATGTTATTAACACAGACGTGCATTACTTTTATATTTATTAAAGAAAATTTCCATTTTCATTTCATCTAAAATTTCTATGAAATTATTCAGGAATCAAAACTGTCTAGACCTATAAAAGGAAACAAGATGTTCTGCGTGATACTTTCCATAACCAGTTTCTTGATAAAAAGATAATTTTCACAGCTAAATACATGTAGATATAATAAAAGAACACAGAAAACTGATATTTTGCAAAATACTGAATGACCCAAAAATAGCACCCAAACTCTGCACAGCCAGATTCTTCGTTGGAAGTACATAAAAAAATGCCCAAAAAAACGACTTTACAATCCATAGTTTACGAGAAAATTATGTTAAATGATAATGAAAAAAATGACGGGGTCCGGTACATTTCGTGTCGCTGTACATGGCTCTAAATGACACCCGAAGCTAGATTGAATGTGGGTCCCGTGCTATGGCTGTTACGATCACTGGATTTGTTTTCCTATGGGACAAACTTAAGGAATTGGTGTATCGAGACGTAGTGACTACACCAAGCCCAAACCTGAGGATAAATTTCTTTCTACCAAATGCTAAAAAAACGTATAGAAATAAATTATCAATTTTTTTTTGTATGTATAGGTCACTATTTTGAAATAATAGCTTAAAAAATGAAAAAATCAAGAAACTATTCAAATAAAAGAGATTTAAAACAACTCTTCCTTCAAAACTTAGTTTTATTCTGTAATATAAAAAATAGGAATTATACTGATCACTCAGGAATAAATTAGAAGCGAGCGCCTTGCGTAGACAAAACAAAAAGGGTTTCTTCACAAATAAAAGATAGATATATGCTGTCGAGGCAGGCTCATTTTTAGCACTCCAGAATTGCTTGCAGATGGGAATTTTTTCACTTACTTGACAAATATTAAGGATTTTGGGCACTTCAACCCAAAATCTTTATAATTGTGTGAAGTGTCCAAATAATGTATGTGTAATTGTGTGAAGTGTCCAAATAATGTATGTGTCCAAATAATGTATGTGTCCAAATAATGTATGTGAAGTATAATATATGTGTTTTTTTATGTATAAGCTATATTACTATCAAGTTTCATTAAAATCCATTCAGTTGTTTTTGCGTGAAAGACGACCAAACATCCAAACAAACTTTCGCATTTATAATATTAGTAAGTGTTTCGTCAATATTTGAGTGGACTATAAAATGGTAAGAATAAAAAATCATCAAACTTTCGCAACGCTAAGCCTACTTTATTTGTGCACCCGCCTTCGTCGGGGTACAGCCTGATTATGCCTACTTTTACAAATTTTTGACAGATGGCGCTACAGTGCGCTGATGACGTAACAGTAAGAATATGAAAAAAAAAATTGACACTTACCTTGATAAGTTACATGGTTTATAATTAATACTTAACTACCGATTGAAAGTTACGCGATTCGCTCCCGAATGCCACCGTTTTGCACGTATGCATGCGTACGTAGTTTTGGGGGCGGGGGACAGAGAAAGGGAATAAATAAATAAATCCTCTAAAATAAGTAATTCGTTCACAAACACTGTGTCAGGATCTTTTGATTATATTCCAAAGGCCTTTGGCATAATTTCATGGATGGAAGTGAACAGAAAAGTTCGTAATTCGGAGAGACGTATATATACGTCCGGGACAATTTACGCTTTGGGTGAGCGAGACGTTTATATACGCCGGTGGCACTTAAGATGTTAAATTCGAATTGAAACTTTAGCGTCAAAGTATCGTGTTATCGAATTCAATACATTGCTATTGTATGGAGGAGCGGGTTGAAAATTATGATTGAATACTGGGTCGAAAGTGTTGAAAGTTTGAGAAGCACTGAATTACACAAATTAACTCAATTGCTCGTCTGCATGTTGCGTGTACTTTGGTGAATATCACGACGAGTGAACTCATCCATTTCACACAGAGCTGAAGCCTGCTTTGATATGCAAGGTGGACCCATTGAACAATCACCTTTGTAATTTTTGCAAATATTGCTGATAATGTGGCTGTGAAGTCATACTTTGTTTTTCGTCTTTTTATCGTAAACAATGGATCGCACAGGTACAGACCTTCTGGCATTTTTTATGTGTTCCTAGCCTGGAATCCAGCTGTGAAAAGTTTTGGTGCTATTTCTGGGACACCCTGTGTAAGTACTTGAGATTTAAAAAAAAAGGAATTTCAAAAATCATCAGCTAAAAATACTTTTCAATTGAAATGTATGAGAAAATTCAGTGATAAGGAATTTTAAAAACGTACAATATATTTATTACGAATTTTAAGAACGCTTACGAGAAATACGGCAGGATATTTGCATACTTTGCTGATTTTATCATATTAATATATTTCCACCTTTTAATATTGTAAATTAATCTTAACAATAATTGAAAAGTTTGAGAGTAATTTTTATTTGTTATCGCCAGTCTTTTAGTTTTTCACCAGTCTTTTAATTTTTTACTGAAAATGATTTTAAAAAACAACATAAACAAACACGTATCCAACATAAGTGATAGAATAAACATATATATATATATATTTCTTGGCAAACTTTTTTGTGTCACATTCTTTGTGACATAGCCATCGTTCGCGATAGCCATGTCGTGGGGTTTCAGCGTAAGTTAGAGCTGTGGGATTCTAGGAATGATGAGACAGTTTAGAATTCTTAATATGACTTTTGTTAAGAATTTAACTTAGATTACTTAGATATCGAACAAACTTATATTAAGTGAGAATAAACCAAAACACGCAGTCTTAACTAACTCAGATCGCTCAATTAGATCACTTATCAATATAAATATATTATATCCGCCTAATCTCAATCTCAATAATATACTAGCGTTCAGAATATAATCTTCCTACCTTGGTTGAATACTCAACGTCCAAGCTATTTCAAATCTTTCTCCTAAGGTTGTACAATGTTATGTACCTTGGTATAGTTGGCGGGGTGGCGTCTTGATTCTAAGTAAGCCGTCGATCAACACTTCTATCTTCTCTACACTGAACTTTCTCTAAATTGCCATATTTGCTCACTAAAACTTCTATCCTTTTAAAGGTTATCTTATTTGCATCTATCCTTCGTTTCACTGCTTGGATTTGGGTTGGAAAAGTTTTGCCATTAATCGTGGCCGTCAAAGAACATAGAGGTTATGTTAACGCGAGAGATGTCACATCTTAATGAAGCAGTAACTGTTTATTCAATTCATCTTAATGCAACTAGATATTTTTATTACAATGAAGTCTTTTGCAGATAATAAAGTGAAATAAATTGTAGAATTTGTATTTTATTAGAAAATTATCAACCATGTAAAACTGAGAATTTCTTCATCGGGAAGAATTGCTGCCTTAATAACTGTAACTCACAATACCCCCGCCCCCTACTCCTTTATAACATCACATGAAAGCTGTGTAAAACAGGAGCTGCATAAGATAAATATATTAAGCAGGAAATTTAAAATTACATTCAAAAATTATTGTTTTGAATGGAAATATATATTCACAAAAACGTGCGTACTTCACAGCTTAATAAATCTGCGATATACTAATTAACTTATATATTTTATCAAAGCTACAATAATCATAAAAGCATGATTGAAATTGCATTACATAGAAGCTTTCATATTTTACGTGAAGAAATTTTTATTTCCTTTCACTTTTAAAAAATACAAAACAAATATTTTGAAGAGTTTTCATCTTAAAAAAGAATTTTGCTAAAATTCCATTAAATATCCATTTCATGTTTCGGAAAAATATCACAGCATGAGATGAGAAGTATTCTTAGTTTTTATAACAAAAATTCAAGAGAAAGAGATAAATAACGAAAAATAAAAGTAACTAAATTACCAACAAAAACAATTCAATGGTTTTTACTTTTAACATATAAACAATAAGCTCAAAAATTAATTTTTTATATCAAACTCTGAACACGTGGGAAGAACAGCTGCCTATTTTGTTCCGCAATAAATAATTATTAACATCTGTACTGGATTTTGGTTAAAAGTTTTTGCCTCGCATGACCAATGCTAATTATTTGTTTACATGTCTTGCAAACAAAAATGAATAAGAGTAAGATATCTTTTTTGTTCTAGGTTTCTGATATAATGGCAATTAAAGTCTTCTTCAGATGGAAAAAAATTGCATGCGAATGAGTGTGTATTCGTTTATTGATAAAAAATAATCTAATATGAAATCTGGATAGTAAAAGTATTTCAAGAATTCAAAGAAAAAACACCTAGGTTGGTTATTAAATGATGCAGAAAATTAGTCATGCTTTTTTCTGCACATATTTATTCGAATGAAAAAGAATTAACACGTGAGAAACACTTTCTATCTTAGTTTTGTCTTTTTCAAATATACGTGAAATAAGCAAATAGAATAATATCTTGTGTATTTAGTGAAAAAAATATATAATTAGGCTTTCATTAATAAGAAGATAACCTGTTTCTTCACATTTGATGTTAATTGTATCATTGAAAGTTGGATGAATAAGGTAGTTATTTAATACCAGGTATTTTTATATACTTATAATATAATTTTGTTCGTATAAGGATATAAATTTAAAGATATGAATTTGAAATGAATGAATTTGAAAATGACAACAATTCATTTAAGAAATGTGGAGGTACTTAAAATTCTAAAAAAACGAAAATGAAAGGAATAGTCTAAAATTTTAAATAAAATTCAACATATTTTTGAATTTAATGAGAAAATATCAAAAATACTATAATTGGTGGATATCACTATACTTTAATGTAATATTCTGTCTCAATAATATTCTCTACCCAACTATAAGGTATAAAATCCTGAAACTCTTTTGTTTTATAATTTCCTTTACTGGCAGTATAAGTGATAGTTATTATGGAATAAATATTATGGTATAAAATCCTGAAACTTTTGTTTTATAATTTCCTTTACTGGCAGTATAAGTGATAGTTATTATGGAATCTACAAATTGCTTTCAGGTGGTGGAAGAGGCTTATAAAAATGAGTAATTTATTTCGAAGTTTTATCGTCTCTCTTCATATTGAAATATACCACAAGTGTTAGTTTCCTTGCAATAATACACTATTTGTGGGAAAAAGTGTTTTACAGAGAAAGTATTCTTCCCACCTTTAAATTAACATTGTGCTCTCGCCCTCGAAGATGTGAGCAGGGTTGTCAAATTAGCGACTTTATCGCTCTTAGCAAAAGGTTTGGAAAAAATTACATTTGTAGGAAACTTTCGAGAAGTCACTGAAATTGAGAGAGACCCTTCTCGAAATTTCTTTGAGGGTATATAAGGGACCTCTGAGCTAAGAATATGCTTGTGCTTTGTGATAAGACAGAGAAACGAGTAGAACTGTTCTAGAGAGTCCTGCTAGTAGAACTCTGTTCTAGAGTCTTTTCTGGAGTACTCTGAAAAGCTAGCTTACAGCGAATGGAAGGAAGGAAGAGAGTTTTTATAATTACCACTTTATACATAAGGAAGAAAAATATTTTCTTTCAAATTCTTGATAGAAACGGCAGATCCATTCTTCTTTTGTACTTTGGTCGTCAATTTAGAAAACCGCTAGAAAAGAAGAAAAGTCTATTCAAATAAATCAATTTTTATACTAAGAAAATATTTAATAAATCATATTTTTTTATTCAACAATGACTGTATAAAAGATCTATAATAATGATTTAGGTAATATTTTATAAATACTTAGAGAGAGAGAGTGATTCAAATTTTAATTCTATTTAATGTTTATATTCATAAGAATCAGCATTGTTGCCTTTTCATAACTTTACAAATGACTAACAGTCTACAATTCTATAGATCAGTGCTTAATAGTTTTAATTTAATGCACAAATTATACAATTGAACAATAATTATTACAATATGCTCTCTAGTTCTACAACACATTTGAATAAACAAATTCAACAAAAATTCTGTCACTAAATCTGACAATAACACAGCATGAAATGTACACTTATATAAGAGTATGCATTAAAGTTGCATAGAATTAGGAAAGGAATGAATTATTCTGCACGTTTTTACAGCAACAGTTTAGTAATTACGCCTTCCAGTGCGCTTAAGAAATATTTAATATCGTTTTTGAAAATACTATGAGCTTGCAGCAGCAAAAATAGAACCAAATCATTGATTCAGCCCTCTCCTCCAACAAAATTATGCTTTTAATAATACTTAGTTTTTATTTCATGTGTCATCCCCAGCACTTGACCATGGTTCTAAATTGCAAAGTCCGTTGCCAAGAACGCTAGTGCTGATTTATAGTGTTAAGTTAATATAACTCTCACTAACTCCACACAATCATTTATTTTCACTTCAACGTAATAAAGATACTAAAATATTGATATGAAAAAAGAATGGAGCTTAATTTTTATATTTCTTCATGTGCAAATACTAATAGCCACAATTTTCGTCTCTGGCTACGTGTAGTTGGAATCGTAAACTCATACCTAATTTCTCGAAACATGCGTACTGTAGGATAAAGGGGATTTTTTAATAGTAAAAAGAATTAGGTAGTTGTATACGTATTTGAACCATGTGTTTTCAGTATCAATTTAACATTATTCAACTTTAGGTGGTATAAAAATAATAAATTAAATACTTTCTCTTTTACACTAAGGAAAAACTATTTTCGAAGAATTCAAAAAATTATTCGTTTTGAACTAACTGTTTTAAAAAGGAGAAAATAGTGCGAAATAAAATTAAAAATAATTAATCTAGGGTTTTCAAGTCCCATCTTTCTTTCTTTCTTTGAACTCTTTCTGTATTGTAAACATAGAGTCACAAAATAACAGTACTCTTCTACTTAATCTCATCTTTATTAAAATTTAATGTTAATTTCTACTTTACGTCCCTTTGAGTTGTATCTTTAAAAGTATGGAAACAACACAGAACAGTTTAGATATTCATTAAAGAAGCAATTTATCTTAAACAATGCACTTTTAATGATATACAGGGAACAGATAAATTAGGTAGGAGTTGTGCGTCTTAAATTTTAACTAACTAAGCATATATTTAACTATGAAAAATTAATTTAGAATCCTAGAAAAATAAAAATAACCATAATGCATTTTCAAAACGCACCGATTCAGTCTTCTGTACTTTATTATCATTAATTTCAAAACAAAAATTCATTGCTTCGAAGAATAAAATAAAATAATTACTCCTATCTTCAAATACTAAAGATCTTATTTAATTCCAAGTCGTTTCTTACACATATTTATAAATCTAGACCTTGTTTGCTTCTCTGCTGAAATAGTTTTGTGGTTTGCCGACAAAAAAATGGCTCTTTCAGCAGCCTTTAGTAAGTGAAACCTTGGTGATAAATTTACCAAACATAGCCAAATTGACAAATTTAGCTATAAAATTAGATGCTTTGAAGTAAATTTAGATGAGCTGAGAATGATTGCCGTAAGATCCGGCGTATAACGTGCACCTATACTTTCAAGCTGCATTTTTTTATTTTGAGGTATAGACCGTATAACTCGCACCCCCTTCTTTGTGATAGAAACTGAAATGTTAGTATATAATGTGTTATGTTTTGAAGTAATTTATTCCCAGACTTTTGAAAAAAATAGTATACTTCTAAGACCACAACTCCGTTAGTTCATAAGGCGTGTCATTTCTTTTAAATAAACATTATTTCAATATGTGTATTTCGAATTTTTTTTATGCTCATTTCTTTTGTTACTTTTACAGCTATCGTTTTTATACCCGGCGTATAAC
This sequence comes from Trichonephila inaurata madagascariensis, assembly GCA_019973955.1. Lineage (NCBI taxonomy): Eukaryota > Metazoa > Arthropoda > Arachnida > Araneae > Nephilidae > Trichonephila > Trichonephila inaurata. The sequence goes on along the minus strand of BMAV01021015.1, from coordinate 5,789 downwards.
GTGCACCCGTAAATTATCGATCTTATTTTTTGTGTTAAAAGTGCGCGTTATACGCCGGATTTTACAGTATATGTTGAAATAAGACAACAGATAAGGAGGATACAGGGAAGCAATGTCGATGTGTGTGAAAGTTTGATAAGGACTGTGCATTTCATAAGCCACATGTGATATTGTAATAACAGAGTTATATTGCTGTTTTCCTATTAAAGGTAAATATCTTACAATTACTAAAGAGTTCCAGAATGAATTACGAATTAGTTCGAGAAAGAACCTGTTTCTTATTCGAGTGCACCTTTCCTTCATTTAGAAGTTGTTGGATCTTGTTAATAATACAGGGTTTGCGAAACTAAACTTCCGCTACTCAGAGAGCCTTGGAGACTGTTCTACAAGTTTGAAGAGAAAAATATTTGGGCAACAAACATTTTAGAAGATGTGCTCGAGGTTTCTGAAATAAAAAATAGTTGAAAAAAAAGCCACTAGATGACGTTTATGGCGGTTAATACTGTTCAATCAAAGAGGTTGTCAAACGCTTTCGGTAACTGTTATCCTTTAAAAAGTTCCGTAACCAAAAGTCGCAAGGTGTGAGATTGGGGGATCATGGAGACCAAGTTGTTGGGAAAGATCGGCTGTTCACACATACGTCTGTCATTCCCTGTCTTAACAATTATCGGACTGAGCTCGCGTTGTGAGGTGGAGCTCCATTGTGTATGAGTATGGTTTCTTGTAGGCAAACTTTTTGCTGTACAGTAGGAATTACGTAGGTCTGTAACATCTCACGATACCATTCCCCGTTAACAGAAGAGTTGATAAGTCATTGAGGGGTCACTCATTCAAAAAAAAATAGGTTCCGAGAATGAATGAAGCAGTGAATCTGCACCATACGGTCACTTTCGAATCATGCAAAGATTTAACATGTACCGCGTAGGGGTTTCCTGTCCTCCAGAAGTGGCAATCATGGCTATTCTCTTGTCTATTAAGATGGAAGTGGATATCGTCCGTCCACAGTGTGTTCCAGGGCAATGAATCATCAACCGCCATTCTTGCGAGAAATTCTAGCACGAGGGTTTGGCGAGTGTTTGGGTCGTGCAGTTTTAATTGTTGAACTGCTTTAATCTTTTACGGATAGAATTCAAAATTTTTGGCATCACGTGTCAGGCAGTGGAGTAGGGCATATCAAGGGTACGTGAAATTGTCGGTAAATTGACAGTTCCGCGAAGTAATTCACTGCTTGCTTCTACGACTACTCTAGCAATATCCTCTACGACGGCGGTGTTGATTCTTTTTCATCCTCTTCCAGGAAGAACCCCGGTTGTTATGTTTTCTCGAATTTTACCATCATGTCTTTACCTATCATGCCCGGCGTCGGTCCATGTCATTGTTTCTTGAGACGGTAGAACTGTCTGACCGCTGCCGCGGCATTCTCAAATTTGAGGTAGTATAGGTTCACAAGAAATGCACTCTCAGGCTACGTCGGCATTCTGCAATGCTTATCTCATTGTGGCAAGAGAGCCACATCTTCCTTTTATTGTGCGTGATATTAACAAATTTTGCTGGAATGTGCTGACCCACAGAGCCATCTGATGGTAATTTTTAAAACTTCTTTTATTTATTTCAGAAACTTCGAGCGAATCATCTGAAGTGTCTGTTGTCCAAATATTTTTTTCTTTGGACCAGTAGAACGGCCTCCAGGACCCTCTGAGTAGCGGAAGTTTAATTTCGCCAACCCTGTATTTAGATACACAAGTGCAGCTCATTTTATAACCTGTATCACATCAACTGTAATTTAAAAATAAACAATTAAATAGTTCAAAGACTTAGATTAAGCAGTATACTTGTAGCACTGCGAAATTAGTTATTTAATTGATAGTATATGCGTTAAATTTTCGAAAAGCTACTTTATGAAAAATTTTTGAAGTTACAAGAAATAATCCTCGTAATGTAAGATTTAAATAACACTTTTTTATCACTAATCATTATAATTACTGAGAACTAAGAATAAAACAACTTTTTAATTTCTTTAAACAAATGTATATTTTTCCAACACGCAATTCTCTCTCTCTATGATGCCGTAACATAACATAACTTATACATTCTTTCAGATACAGTTGGATGATCGTGGTAGTCTAGTGGTCAAGGTATCGGATCGTGGCTGGGAGTTCAAGAATTCGAGCCCCGTACCACTAAAGACCAGCCATGTAGGGAAGCAATGCATGTTAAATCCGTCGAGAGCTCAACCGTCCTTTCCTCGGTGCGGTAGTTGGGAGACATGGGTGCTCTGCTCGGGTGTCCGTCTTTGTCACTTGATCATGGTTCAAAATTACGTGGTCCGTTGCTAAAAGCCTTCGTATAGCTGAACAGTGCGAAGTTAATATTCCCTCACTCACTCAGATACAGTTGGTTGTTAGAAACTGGAAAATTCTCATACTCATTAAGAATTATAAATATTGTGTCTCAAGAACCTATTCTTCAATATAAGTAAAAGTTACCACTCTTATTTGAAGTAAATGTTAAGTACTCTCAAGAAATTAATAAGTATAGTTTTCCATAAACATGGAAAAGGTAACTAACTATCTTAAAATAAGACTTAAGAATGATTCCTCTTACACACACACACACATTAGATAGATAGATAGATAGATAGATAGATAGATAGGTCTGTGGTCAAGATATCAGATCATGGCAGGCATGTCATGTGAGTTCGAGCCCAGTACCACTAAAGACCCGCCATGTAGTGGCAGCGATGCACGTTAAATCTGTCGAGAGCTGAAACGTCCTCCCGTTGGTGCGGTGTGGTAGTTAGGAGAGGGGGTGCCAGCTCAGGTGTCATCCACGTCACTTGACCATAGTTCAAAATTACGTGGTCCGTCCCCAAAAGCCCTCGTGTAGCTGAACAGTGCGACTTTAATATTCACTCACTCATATATATATATATATATATATCGCTGTTAAAAGAAATTGTAAATCTAAATTATTTCAATAATACTACCGCTTGTTACACAGCACAAATATAAAATAGCAAAATTGTGATCCTTATCTTTATCTGAAGTTCAGTTATTTTAAAATACATATATATATATATTTAAATATATATAATTCAATCACAACACAGGGATCAATAAAAAAAATCGAAACTAAATGAATCCTATAACATAAAAATCCCATTTCAGAATAACAATGGCGAATATAGAAGACAAAGTTCTAACGTTTTCAAACAAAATTAAAAATTTATAAAATAAAAATTTATAAAATATCCAAGTGCAACCTCGAACTTAGGACCGATAAGTGGGGTTAAACTAGTTTGATGGCGCCAACCTTCCCCCTATTGCAACTTGGTAAATTAATCGTAAAATATCCAATTCTCAAAAATTTAAAATTAAAAATTTAAAAGTTAAAAATTAAATAGTTAAAATTAAACCATTAAACTTGAAAAATTATACTATTCGCCATCGCATTCTGAAAGATATTATATTAAAATATTAAAATTCTATTGCTGCGAGAGTATTCTGAGAATGAATCGGATGGTAGTGTGTGAGCTGTCTTGTTCTAATTAAATTCCGATGAAGGCACAAGATTGAGTGAATCTAAAGAAAGTGCAGATGAAATTTATAATATTCCAGTAAATCCTGATAAATATTTCGTATGGGATGGCACAAAATGGATTCCGCATAATAGTAATAGTATAGTTCCTGCCATATTTGTGACTTGAAATGTTTTGCGACAAAGCAGTGAACCAACAAACTTCGCGAAACAATATGTCAGCGTCAATTTATTATGATGTAAAGGGTCATAATATAGGATAATTACCTGAAATAATATTAAAAAGTCTTAGAAAGGCACCCCCTCAGGGGGCTCACCTTCTTTAGATGGGTACGGGTGTCACAATCCCGAGGTACCCTAGTGATATTTTCCTTTTCCAAAGGGTTTTTTTTCTATCTTTGGTAAACACGGGTGTCACGACCCCGGGGTACCCCAGGATCCTTCTCCATTTTCGACCCTCCATCTTGTCATCCAATTTCTCCTTTTCTTCTTTTCCCGTCCTGACCACAGACCTATGAATGTTTGGCGCAGTATAGCCAAAGCTGGCTCTTGCGCCATAAAACACCAAACTCACTCACTTAGAACAGCACACTATCCAATGGTAGTCCTGCAATTATTTTATTATTACAATTATTTTATATGCAGTAGAACGTCGTTTATCCGAATCAATTGGGACCGGACACCTTTCGGATGCGTGATTGTTCGGATAACGGAAAACCGAATGCGATTCATGTAGTACATGAAACCGGACTATACGAATATTGAAAATCATCACATGTGGGAAACGTGCTTGAAGTAAAAGCAAAATAGGTGCAAAATGTCGCAATTTTACCTTTATTGTGGAAAATAATCACTTATTCTTCGCTGTACCATTGTACATCTTCGTTTGTTTTTTTTGCTGCAAAGTCTATGAAAAAACTGGTCCGGATATTGGAAGCTGCGGATAATAAACGTTTAGATAAACGCGTTACTACTGTATTTTATATCGCGGTGTCGAAACAACACTGGTGGACATTTAACGTTAATTGAAATCCCGATTCCAGTGTTAATTCTCGTGTATTCTAAGACGTTCTAGTGTTAATTCATTTCTTTCATGTCGGGAAAAATAAAATGATGTTATAATAGTTATAACAAAATATGCAATGGGGTATGAAAAGATAGAAATATACTAAAACAATATAAGTTTAATATTAATAAAATTTGATGAAATTTATTCCATTTCAAAAAAGTTTAAAAAGAGGAGAAAGAAAGGCTATAGGAATTCCAGATTTATTTTTAGTTTAACCATATTTTTTTCTCTTTCAAACTTTTGAAAAAGAATTTTGATTTCGTAGATAAATTCAAATTTCGACATATCCAAATGCTGATTATATTTCGTGATTTAAGTAGCAATGAAAAAAAAAAATACTACGTATACAATTACTCAAACTTTCAATCAATGAAAAAGAAACCAAGTAAAAAAATCTTTATATAGATAAGGAAAAAAGTTCGTCAAAAATTCTAATTACAGTCAAGCTAACATAAAGTAAAAAATTTATATTTGTACATTTCATTTCTTCTGAGAATGTTTCTGTTGCCACTTTCTTCATTTTCCCAGAAGTTTTAATTAAAGTAGAAAAAAAACTTTTAATAAAGACACGAGGTATTCAGAAAACTTGAAACGTAAGCAAAAAATAATATAAATCAAAACGTGCTGAAAAGACAGACAGACACGTTATTTTTTTGATTTGTAGGTAATTTCGTTTTTTAACGTTAAATTTTATTATAATGAAATTCCGTTTTTATCTTTGCATTCCATGTGTAAGTATGCAAGTTTTATACTTGTTATTTTTTCATCAGTTTCTAATTATTTTTATGAATTTTGTTTGGAAAGATGTGGAAAAATTTATTTTATACTATGTTTATGAGTATTTTTTTTCTAGTTTGAAATGAAGTCTAAAAATCATATTCATTAATTTATAATTACTTTTTTAGTAGAGATATTTGAGAGCTATGTAAAATGTAATTTCAATAAATACTTTTCCTAATAACTTACAAAATTTACGTTTTACTTTTGTATTATAAATTATACAAAAGTTTTTGTTTGTGTAAATGTACTCGTGTTAGTATTTTATGTTATTCTTGTGATGGAAGAAGTGGCCACAGTGACCTAGCGATCATGGTTAAGTACTCAATTCGTATTTTTAGTTCCAGCTCCACTGAAGACCCGCTGTGAAGGACTGGTGTGCGTTAAATCTGTCGTGGTTCCTTTT